>SZWC01003563.1:6838-20139 GCA_023375785.1 Penium margaritaceum
GGGAGAGAGAGAGAGAGAGAGAGAGAGAGAGAGAGAGGTTAGGAAGACAGCAGGGAGAGGAGAGAGGGGCTACCGACAAGGGGACAGGCCGAGTGTCATACCGTATGAGGGGATAGCAGCTGGGAACAGGCATCTAGTGGAGGTCAGGGAGGGTCGGCTAGAGCAGCAGAAAGAGATAGGAACAGACCAGGAGGGGGGACTGCAGTCGCAGTCGCAGTTGCAGCCACACTCCGAGTTACAGTTGCATTTGCAGACGCATTCATAGTCGTAGTCAAAACCGCAGTTGCATTTGCAGTTGCAGTTACAGCCACGGTCGCAATTGCAGTAGCATTTGCACTTGCACTTGCAGTTGCAGTCACAGTTAAGTTGCAGTTTAAATCGAAGTTGCAGTCAAAGTTTCAGTCACAGCCGCAGTCGCTGTCGCAGACGCAGTCGCAGTCACATTCACAGTTACTGTCCCAGTTACTTTCCCCGTCGCAGTCACAGTTGCAGTCAAAGTTACAGTCACATTTGCAGTTGCAGTCGCAGTCGCGGTTGCAATCGTAGTCGCAGTCGCAGTGGCAGTTGAAGTCACAGTTAGAGTTGCAGTCGCAATAGTCACTGTCGCAATTCTTGCAGTCGCATTAGGTGCAGTCCCAATTGTCACAGTTGCAAGAGTTGCAGTCAAAATAGTGCAGTTGCAATGGCCGCGGTCACATTTTCAGTTGTTTTCGCACTCTCAGTCGCAGTTGCAGTGGCAGTTGCAGTCACAGTCGCTGTCGCAGTCACAGCCGCAGTTACACTCGCAGTCGCAGTCGCAGTCGCAGTCGCAGTTACAGCCGCAGTTGGACTCAATTTTTTAGTCACAGTCGGCATCACAGCCAGAGTCACAGTTTCAGTCGCAGTTGGTGTTGCAGTTGGAGTCACATTCAGAGTCGGAGTTGGAGCCGGAGTCGGAGTCAAAGTCGGAGATGGAGTCGGTGTTGGAGTCGCAGTCAGGTTCAGAATCGGAGTCGGAATCAATGTAAAGGTCTGGGTCGCAGCTGGAGCCGTGGTCAGAGTCGCGGTTGTACTTTTGGTCAGAGTCCTGGTTGGAATTCTGGTGAGGATTGCAGTCGGAGGCGCAGTCAGATTTGGAGCCGGAGTCGGAGTTGGAGTCCGAGTTGTCGTCAGAGTTGGAGATGGAGTCGGAGTTGCAGTCACAGTCACAGTTGCAGTCAGAGCCGGAGTTGGAGCCGAAGTTTAACTTAAAGTCGAAGTTTGAGTCAAGGTAGATTCGGGATCAGAGTTGGATTCAGAGTCAGAGTCGTAGTCGGGGTGGCAGTCGCAGTCACAGATGCAGGAGTAATCGCAGTAGCAGTCTCAGTCACAGTCCCAGTCGCAGCCGCAGTCACATCCACAGTCGTAGTCACAGTCACAATCAGAGTCAGAGTCGCAGTCACAGTCGCAGTAGCAGTTGCAGTCAAAGTCCCTGTCACAGTCACTGTTGCAGTTGCAGTCGCAGTCTCAGTCAGAGTCAGAGTCGGAGTCGGAGTCAGAGTGCGAGTCAGAGTTGGAGTTGGATTCAAAATTGGATTCATAGTCGGAGTCGCATTCGGAGTCGGAGTTGGAGTCGTAGTTGGAGTTACAGTCGTAGTCACAGTCGCATTCGCAGTCACAGTTGCAGACGCAGTCGCATTTGCAATCACAGTAGCAGTCATAGTCGCAGCAGTTTTGGCAATTGCAGACACAGTTGCAGTCACAGTTGCAAGGTAATTGCAGTCGCAGTTGCAGTTGCAGTCGCAGTCGGAGTCGGAGTGGGAGTCTGAGTCAGAGTCGGAGACGAAGTCGCAGTCCAAGTCGGTTTCGGAGCCGTAGTCCGAGTTGGAGTTGGAGTCAGAGCTGGAGTCTGAGCTGGAGTTGGAGTCGGAGTCAGATTTGGAGTTGGAGTCAGAGACGGAGATGGTGTCGGAGTCGGAGTTGGAGTCGGAGCTGGAGGCCTAGTCAAAGTTGCATTTGGAGTTGGAGTCAGAATCGCGGTCTGAGTCACGTTCGGAGTCGCGCCTGGAGTTGTGGTCTGAGTCGCAGTTGGAGTGGCCGTCAGAATCGCGGTCTAAATAGCAGTCAGAGTTGCAGTCAGAGTCAGATTCAGAGTCGGAGTTGTAGTCGGAGTCGGAATAGGAGTTGGAGTCGGAGTCAGAGTCGGAGTCGGAGTCAAAGTTGCAGTTGCAGTCGCAGTCCCATTTGCAGTCACAGTCCCAGTGGCAATTGCAGTGGAAGTCGGAGTTATAGACAGAGTCATAGTTAGGGTCAGAATTGGAGTCTGAATCGGATTTGGAGTGACAGTCGGAGTCGGAGTTGGAGTCGAAGTCCGAGTCAGAGTCCGTGTTGGAGTCAGGGTCGCAGTTGCAGTTGCAGTTGCAATTGGAGTTGGAGTCAGATTCCGAGTCAGAGTCGCATTCATAGTTGCATTTGAATTCATTCGCAGTGAAATTCGTATTCGCAGTCAAAATCACAGTTCGAGTCGGAGTTGTCGTCAAAGTTGTCGTTGGAGTCAGAATCAGAATCAGAATTGGAGTCGGAAATGGAGTCAGAGTCAGAGTTGGAGTTGGATTTGGAGTCGGAGTCCAGGTCGGATTTGGAGTTGCATTCGTAGTCACGGTTGCAGCCGCAATCGGAGTTGGATTCGGAGTCCAAGTCAGAGTCGCAGTCACAGTCGCAGTCGCTGTCGCTGTCGCAGTTGCAGTCATAGCCGCAGTCGCAGTTACAGTTGCATTTGCAGCCACAGTCACAGTCACAGTCGCAGTCGCAGTGGCAGTTGCAGTCGCAGTTGTAGTCGCAGACGCAGTTAGAGTCGGAGTCAGAGTCAGAATCCAAGGCGAAGTCATCCAATGCCTCCTCCATCAAGCCCAACATCCAAAAACACCAGTTTTCATCTAACTCCTCACTTGGGTGATGCACGACTTGTCTGTGGAATTTTTATAAACAAACTACGAACAGACAAAAGGCAGAGCCATGGGTACGCCAAAAGCACTCGCTTTTGCAGTTTTTCTTATGAGCTTTTTGGACCAGGACGTGATTCGTTGGCATGATCAGAAGCCCTTGTTTCATGAAAGACACATTGACGATGGCCTCCTTTGGACAAACAGCCAAGAAGACCTTCTTTCCTTCTTCAACACCTTCATTGGTATCAACAAAAAAAATCAAGATGAAGTGGAACATCTCCACTACTACTGTTGGCTTTCCCAACCTGATGCTCTACAATGGTGAAATGTTTGGAACATCATTTATCCTTGATTTGGGGACATACCAGAAACTGATGAATCTATATCTCTACCTTCATTTTCACAGCTTCCACACTCGGAGCTGTCTAAGGGCGTTCATCCACTCTGAGCTCTGATGTTACCGACTCCGAATGGCGACTTCCAAGAAATTCCTCGACAGAAAACAGAAGTTATTTGCTCAACTTCGAGCACGCAGCTACCCTCAGAAATTCTTACATCCAATTTTCTCACAGGTTCTCCACACCCATCTCCACCAAGAACTCGTCCAGCTGCATGGAAAAAAACTTCATGCCACTCAACCCACAAATGAACAACCTTTGGTGCTAAAAACTCTCTTAAATCCAAGAGCAGAGTTTTCCATCCTGGTCAGTGGCTATGGTGCTTTTCAAGATGTTTCCAATGTTCTCATGTGTCCGTGTTCTCAGGTCGTCCTATTTTGCCTTGGAGATTGCTTAGAAAAACCAGATCCTACCTTAGGACCTCTAGGGTACAAGGGTGACCACCGTTCTACCACAGTTCTTCACAAAGGGACATAGAAACCTTGTGCCAAAAACATAGCACGACCTGTTACTTTTGTGTAGAACCTAAATAACTACCTCCCACGTTGCATTTGCACTGCATGTTAGTATTTCACTGGCTTAGCCTGTGCAGATTTTCTCACGGTAGTGATGAAGGCCCTCACGGCCGAAACCTGGCCTTGCCTGTCCATTTTCTTCCAAACTGCAGTCTCTTTGCAGCTCTGAGATGTCTCTTACAATTACATCAGATTCAGAGTCGGAGTCCGACGCGGAGTCAGAGACGGAGTTGGAGCCTGAGTTGGAGTCGGAATCATAGTCAGATTTGTTGTTGGAGTTGGGAGTCTGAGTCCAAGTTCAACTCGGAGTCGGTGTTAGAGTTGTAGTTGGATTTGGAGTCCCAGTTGTGGTCGAAATCGCTGTCAGGGTCGCAAACCGACTCGCCGTCAAAATTGTAGTCATAGTTGCAGTCAGAGTCAGAGTCGTAGTCAAAGAAGGAGTCAGAGTAGGATTCGGATTCATGATCCGAGTCAGAGTCGGAGTGAGAGCTGTTGTCGCACTAGCAGTCGCATTCACAGTCACAGTCACAGTCACAGTCGCAGTCACAGATACAATTGGAGTCCGGGTCAGAGTTAGAGTCCAAGGCGGAGTCAGAGTCGGAGTTGAATTTGCTGTCGCAGTTGCAGTCACAATCGTAGTCACAGTTGGAGTTGGAGTCAGAGTCGGAGTCGGAGTCTAAGGCAGAATCAAAGTCAATGTCAGAGTCCGAGTCAGAGTTGGAGTCAGAGTCAAAGTGAGAGTCGGAGCCGTGTTCAGAGTCCGATTCAGAGTCAAATTTGGAGTCAACTTCGTAGTCAGATTCAAAGATGGAGTCAGCGTCGTAGCCTGCGTCAAAGTCTAAGTCACAGTCGTAGTCTTTGTCAGGGTCACGGTCGGATTCACAATCGGACTCACAAATGGAATTATAGTAATAGATGCATTTTTTTAGCTACTGAGCTAACCACCTCTGGCGAAGAAGCCGTGAAACCGAAAATCTCGTAAAGGTTCTTACACCTTCTTCCTTTGTTGACATGGGTCATCCACCCCAAACTTAATCAGGCATACACTTCACCTTCAAAGTACTAACGCCTTAGCATTACATCTCAAGAAGAGCTCAAGTCGTCACTACGCAAGAGAGCATGAAGAAAGGGTTGATTTATCAACATGAAAGACAAGTCCTTTCATAGTTGTCTGTCCAGTCCTGGATTTCAAAAGACACATTCCTGTGAAGTGGCCTGACCTAGCCAGATCACCGATAGACTTGTGCTCTGGGCTTGATACATAAGCATCCTAGTGTCAAGGTGATAAACCAACCATGTAGCTTCCAAGAAGCTACGGACTTTCTTTCTTGGAAGCTTTCATAACAACCAAGATGTGCATGTGGTCACAATCGAACTCATGACCTCTCACTTGGTCAAATCAACAAGATGGCCAAGCTAACCACTCACCCACAGGGATTACTCATACATCATATCTCACATAACACAAACCATAGTTGAGTCACACTGCAACGGATCCAGGGGTTACACCTCCACAAGGGGGAGAGCATCCCTGATCCATCCTACAACACTGAACAAGGGGCAACAAATTCAACAAATCTCTCCCTTGCACCTTGCGCAAGTGGCCATCATCATGCGTCATCACTTGTGTTGACCATGTCGATGCCGTGCCTGCCCGCCTAGTGGAGATCCTTGTCCAGTGGCTTTGTAAGCACGTTAGCCCCATTCAGCTTGGCACCGACATACTCAAGCTCCACCATCTGCTTGAAGACAAAGTCTCGAGCATAGTGGTAGCGGATCTTGATGTGCTTTGTACGCCTGGATAGAACGGGGTTCTTGGACATGTCAATCGCGCTCATGTTGTCAATCTTGATGACCGACGATGTTGCCTGTGGTGCCATCATCTCCGGTAGCAAGCTTTGTAGCCAGCGCGATGTACTCAGCTTCAGCTCCTGACAAAGAGAAGCATTCCTGCTTACGAAACGCCCAACTCACTGCACCTCCATTCAGCGTACACACAAAGTCGAAGGTACATTTTCTGTCATTGACATTCCCTCCCCAATCAGCATCGATGTAGCACATGAGACAACGTGACGCGGTTTTGCAATGCTTCCAGACTGGAGCCCCACGTGCCGCGTCTCCTTAAGGTAGCGCATGATGCGCTTCATAGCACCGTCTGTCACGTTGTGTGCAGTGTGCCCTCTAACAGAGGGCGTTGCTCTATTCCCTCCGCTAGCAATTCAAATTGGAAAAATGCATCATGGATGTGAACACATTTACTACTTTCTAACTACTTGAATGACGTCATCTCATGTTAATTTCGATAGGGAGGGCGACATGGAAGGACATGTTCCGTGTTGTTTTAACACAATTTCGTTGCCATCAAGGTTCATACCTTTATTCTGGTTATGCCGCACGACCCCTAGTTGTGCTATTTTTTTTATGCAGGCATATTTATACACAGATTTTATTTTTTTGTACATGGGGATAAAACATGTAGGGTATTTTGGGTCAAAATACTCGACAAGCCAGTAGCTTCATAAATACTAGTTATTCATGCAAATAAAGCCATTAAACTCAGATTGCGATTGGTAAAAAGCGTATATCATTCCACGAAAGATGTAGTAAAAACGTTTTAGAGCAAGCAAGAACAGAACCGGAGACGTTTGTCACGAGGTGGTTGAATGGTGAAGCGAAAATGGGTACCTTGAGAGTGATTGGAGTTCAGACATGAAGTGGGCATGGATCAAGCAAATTTTGAATATATATGTTGTCATTAACGCTTTCATCACCCCCTTTAAGTCTACTTGATACCGAGTCCAATTGTCATACGGTTTGTAAGATGCCAATCTCCATGACCAGGGAGTTCGGTTTTAGCTTGACATACTTGGGAAAAGGGTGGAATATGAGGTCGGGTTCTACTACTTGCATGTCCTGTCTGGAGGATGCTTCCGATATCCTGCGCTGTTTCTGCGGAGTTGCCTGCTTTGGTGGACCCTACTAGAAAAGGACGAAGCGTCATCAATCCCGGCTGACCAGGTCTACATGATGTCATCATCGTTTTGCAGGCAGCGTTTGACTCCGGTGAAGTCCTCATCCACGTCAGGCAAACGCAACCAAATGTAGAAACGCAACTCCTAAACATGGCGAAATAAACCGGGTTATCTGTCGCCGTGAGCTCGCGGCTAAGTAGTTGGAGACGTGGATAGGATCTTTTGCTATAGAAGCATAACTCCTCGAATCCGCCGAGAAACAGAATAAAAAAAAGGAGAGTTCGATATGCAAACTTGACGGTTTGCAATGAAGTCCTCGCAGCTAAGAAAACCCTTCACAAACAGAAGAACAGAGATGTTAAATCATGCAAAACACCGTAAAGTAACAACATGGACCGCAAGGGGGAACCTCACCACAAAGGTTTAGAATAGCCTTCCAACAAACTACTTCATGAAGGCAATTCGGCCAAACCCAGGTCTAAATCTGAAACAACCTTTTTCAAATACATGCACCGAAATATATCAGAATCAGAAAAATACGTGAGAAAAATTCCTAAAAGGTGAACTTCCTTCATGCATAACAACGTGCACTATAATTATGCATCATCTTGTAAGGCTCATATGGAAAAGATTCTACTTTTTGGCATAAACAATGAAGATTAAAATGAAATAAATCATTGGAAATAAATTATAAATATTAAAAATATATAATAACTAGAATTCGAGATAGTGAAACGGAACAATGTAAATGATGGTGAATGGATGTAAATGATGGTGAATACCAAAAGTGTATTCTACACATATTAACAATGAAACATGTTCCTGATTACTTAATTAAGAAAATGATAAAAAAAAAGAGATGAATATATTTATCTACATAAAAATTTACATGTTAATTTAAATTAACATTTAATTGTAAACTATATCTCTATATTAATATCTATAAGCGTATGGAACTATATGCATATAATTATATTTTTTTACATAAATACAAAATTATATGCGTATATGTATACATATATATATATTTATTCATATATCATGATTGATATCATTATCTTTATTTATTTGTTTTTGTATATTGATATATATTTATATTTATATCCATATTAACATGGTTATTTATATCCATATCCATATATGTATAATTATATCTATATCTATATCTATGTTGATATCTATATCTATAATTATATATACTCATATGTTTATCTATATATATATCGATATCTATATATATCCATATCTATGTCTTTATCTAAATCCATATCTAAATATATATATCTATATCTATATCGATATCTATATTTATATCATATCTATATATCTATATCTATATCTATTCCTATACCTATATCTATACATCCATATATATAAATTTATATGGACATCTATATATGTATCTATATCTATAAACATAGCTATATTTTTATCTATATATATCTTTATATATATCTATCTGTATATATATCTTCACCTATATCTACATCTATATCTATATCTATATGTATATCTCTATCTATATCCATATCTATATCAATATCCATATCTATGTCAATTTATATATATATCCATACGTATGTTTATACCTATACTTGTATATATTAATATTTATATCTATATAAAATTCTTTTGTTTATCTATTACTATACTTAAATGTAGCTATATATTGAAATCAAATACTATATCTGTTTATATATCCATGTTTGTATCTATATCTATATCTATATCTATATCTATATCTATATCTATATCTATATCTATATCTATATCTATATCTATATCTATATTTATATCTATATCTATATATAGCTATATATATACATGCATAAATATAGATCTATATATTTATTTGTATTTTTTATTGATATTCGATTTTTTTCGTATGTTTATATACTTAATGCTATATAATTATTCATATATAAATTTATATGTATATTTATGTTCACATATATTTTTATACATATCTATGTCATTTAGGGGTGATTCATACTTTTTATACATGTTTTGACTTCGTCATTATGTTCCGGTTTTAACAATGTTTATCATGTATTTAGAGTCTCAATTGCTGCATGTTATTTTTTTATTTGTTTTTTTTCTAATTTAGTCCTGAGATTGGCTAGGGTAGTTTGTTAAAAGGCTCTTCTGGACCTTAAGTCTGAAGCGTCATTATGCTGTTAATGGTGTTATATTTTGGCTGTTTCGCGTTATTGTTCTTCTGTTTGTAGAGAGTTTTCTTTGTGGCGAGGACTTCATTGCAAACCGTTAACTTCTCATTTTGAACTCTCCATGTTATCATTTTTTTACTCTCCGGGTTTGTGGAGTTGGGTTTCTCGAGCAAAAGTTCCTATCCACGTCTATGAGTATTTAGCCGGGACCCCACGGTGAGCCCGCCACTGGTGACGTGGTTTGAGTCTGCATAGTCAGGCTACGACTCTTTACATTGGTTCGCGGTTCCCTGATGTGGATGCGGACCTCGCTGGTTTGACCTTTTCTCTGACGAGCTTCGTCGACAAGCCTGTCTCATATGGGCCTTGGTCCAGACTCGCCGAAGTTCATGGCCATGGTCTCTGTGTGGCCAAGGCCATGGTCTCTCTGTAGAAAGCGTTTTCTTCGACGCCTTGTCTGTTTTGATGATGCCCCATCCCTTGTCATACCTTCTGGATCAAGTGTATGAACAGGTGTGTCATCAATTTACGGTTGAAAACATTCTTAGGCCATGCGCAATTTTCTTGAACCATTCTTCTGTCTGCTCATCAACACGAGAAGATCCTGGAATCTGTGGGAAACCTGCGGCATACACGATGCCATCTTATCCGTCCCTGCTCCGGTCGCCGTACTTGCGGGAGAAAAATGCAATTTTAGCATGGTTTTTAAAATAGCACACAAAAATAGCCGGTCGCTATACAATCACACAAAAATAGCCACTCCGTCAAATAGCACACAAAAATGGCCGCTTGTTGTACGAGCACACAAAAATGGCCAAAGTTTGAAATAACACACAGAAATGGCCAGCGCAAAAATGGCCACTCGCGAAAAAGCACACAAAAATAGCCATCGCGCGTAGGTTATGCCACATAAGCAGAGGGCCCTCGCAAAAATTTGGTCGCCCGTCTACTTCGCATCACCATTTTCTCTCTTTCCAAGAAAAGTCAATTTAGCCTTCGTGTAGGTAAAAGAGGCATCAATCTCCGATGTCAGAACAGTACCCTAGTGTCAAAGGTTCGCACCTCACAAAATGTTCGCTTCCTCTCCCTTTGCACATGGAGTTCACCTCCAGGTGGACATTTTTGTGTGCTCTTCCAGGGGTGGCTATTTTTGTGTGCTATTTTAGAAATAGTGCTACTTTTGTACGTGGGTTTTTTTGGGTCAATGTCTTCCATTGCCACAACTACACAATACAAAATACCCGGTGACATTATTTTACTAAGTAAAAATTGTGTAATCAAAGAAGGATGTCCCAAATGTGAAATGGTGGAAAACATTACTAAATATACAAATTAAAGAACGACTGTTTTTTGTAAAGAATTTGACCAAAGCATTTTATTATAATCTCCTTTTGGTCAAATTCTTTACAAAACAAGTCATTCTTTAATTTTTATACTTAGTAATGTTTTCCACCATTTCACATTTGGGACATCCTTCTTTTATTTCACAATGTTTACTTAGTGGAATAATGTCACTAGGTATTCTGTATTGTGTAGTTGTGGCAATGGAAGACATTGAACAAAAAAAACCCATGTACAAAAGTAGCACTGTTTCTAAAATAACACACAAAAATAGCCACCCCTGAAAGAGTACACAAAAATGTCCACCTGGAGGCGAACTCCATGTGTGAAGGGAGAGGAAGCGAACATTTTGTGAGGTGCGAACCTTTGACACTAGGGTACTGTTCTGACATCGGAGATTGAAGCCTCTTTTACCTACACGAAGGCTAAATTGACTTTTCGTGGAAAGAGAGAAAATGGTAATGCGAAGTAGACGGGCAACCAAATTTTTGCGAGGGCCCTCTGCTTACGTGGCATCACCTACGCGCGATGGCTATTTTTGTGTGCTTTTTTGCGAGTGGCCATTTTTGCGCTGGTCATTTTTGTGTGCTATTTCAAACTGTGGCCTTTTTTGTGTGCTCGTACAGCGAGCGGCCACTTTTGTGTGCTATTTGAAGACGTGGCTATTTTTGTGTGCTCGTACAGCGTCCGGCCATTTTTGTGTTTTACTTCAAAAACCATGCTAAAATTGCATTTGTTTCTACTTGCGGTTCTGTCCGCCGCAGGCGCCTTGCCGATTTCTCTCCCCCGGTTTCCCCGTCGTCCATCGTTCCCTCAGCCCTCCTGAACGGCCCGAAAGGACATCGGGCGAGTCCTTTGCACTCGTTGGACGACACCTGCCGTCCTACCCCTCTACGCCTTGAGCACATTTCCTCGTTTCGCCGTCCGACTGTCCTACGTAATAACCAAGGTCCTAGCCTCGGATATGTCGTGGGGTGGATAGATGACGTAGTTCCCTAGTGTCCGACGGTATGGTTGAAGAGTACGGTCCCATGGAATGGGTGAAGTGCATGGTATAGTGTATGGTATCGTATGGTGAGGTCAAGCGTTGTGCATCTCCGACACTAGGGGGGCAGTGCTGATCTTTGCGCGCCGGCACCCTTAACCACACCACCTCCTCCAAACGGCGAGGCTGGTTTCGGGCATCCAGGTCATGCAGGCGCTGCCCCCCACACTCCGTTGCAGCTGCCACACTTTCTCGCGGCACCTCAGCCCCTGCGCCAAGGTGCAGCACTCGCCTCACAGCGGAACCCGGAGGGCCGAGGGACGAAGCCAGCAGTGTCTCCGGTGAGGCGGGTGGCGGATGACGCCGGAGCGGTGTGTATGCCCCCTCACTCCCTTGCAGCTGCCCATCGAAACATTTTTGCAGTCCGCCGCGACTGACTGATAACGATCCGCGGCTGCTATCCCCCCCCGCCCCCCCCCCCCCGGCCCTGCTGGGTCGCGCCACTCGGCGCGGCCCTCAGCCCCTCCCGCCATCATGGTGCTCCCCTACCCCTTCTCCTCGCTGCTCGTGCCGCGGCCAGTGGGGATCGCCGCAGACACCCACGGTGGCGCCTTTTCCTCAGTCTCCCCCGCTTCCGCGTCCCTTCCCGACTCCCCATGGCACGGCATGACCGCCCTACTCAACTCCACCAGCAGCAGCGGCAGCAGCACCGGCGCATGGGACAATGCGACCGCCGCCTTGGCGACGTCAACGGCAGGCTGGTCCGCGTCCGCGCCCGCGCCGTCCCCGTCCCCCTCTCCGCCCCCCCCTCCCTTCATCGACTCCTTCTGCGCGCCGCAGTGGAACGGCACGTGGCAGAGCATCACCAACGAGCTGGGCGCGTTCACGCCGTGCTTCATCGACGTGGTCGTGCTGGGCAGCGCCTGCCTCGCCATGCTGCTGCTGGCGCTCGCGCGCATGGCGCTGCTGTACCGCACGCCCGGCGCGGACGCGTGCGGCGTGCGGTTCGGTGCCGCGCGCGTGGCGGCCGCGGCGCTGGCGCTGGCGTGCGCGGTGGTGCCGCTGATGCAGCTGAGCGCAAGGGTGTCGCTGAGCACGTTCAGCAAGGAGGNCTCCCTCCCCCCCCTCCTTTCCTCCGTTTTTTCCTTCTCTCTCGGGTTTTGTTTGGGTAGTTCAGGGATGATTGTTCGTAGCTGTATGTCTGTGTACATGCCCCTCCCCCCCACCCTCTTTTCTTCTTTAATTTTTCCTTCTGCAAAAATGAACGGATTCTCATTCTGAAGGTTTTCAAACATGTCCCGGCTTTCTCATAATTTGCGCCGCCAAATTCTGCTCCTTGCAGATTCTGCGGGAAGCGTCGCTTTGCTCCTCGCTTTGCTGCTGCCACAAAAGCTGGGGGCGTGGGGGGGGGAGGGGGGGGGGGCTTAGACAGGTTGGGGTAGGAATAGGTGGCCTGCATTGGGAGGGCGGTGGTAGGCCGCCGTGTAGGTTGGACACGTTTGTGGCGTGTGTGGGTCGCAGTGGTTGTGGTGCCTCTCGGTGCATTGGCCAACCAACCAGCTGGTGGATCTGGTGACAGTGTTGATATCTTTAAGACGCTCTGAAAAAGCTCTGAAAAAGAAGTGCAAGTACAGCTGATGGATTTGGCGTGGTCGGGCGTTTGTGTGCGCGTGGGTGCGTGTGCGCTTGTGCACGTGCGCGCGTGAATGCGTGCGCATGCACGTATGTGCTTGCGTGCATGCGCGCGGGTGGGCGTTTGTGCATGTGTGTGTGCGTGCGTGTGTGCGTGCATGCGTGCGTGCGTGCGTGCGTGCGTGCATGTGTGCGTGCGTGCATGCGTGTGTGCGTGTGTGCGTGCGTGCGTGGGTGGGTGTGTGCGAGCGCGTGCGCTCGCACATGCGCACGTGCACGTGATTGTGTTCGCGCTTGCCCACACCCATGCCCACGCATCCTCTCCCGCGCCCGGGCAGGCGCCAGTGACCTTCCTGCACCTTCGCCACACACACACACACACACACA
>SZWC01003563.1:106391-122810 GCA_023375785.1 Penium margaritaceum
GAGGAGGGCGTGACGACACGACGGGCCTTCGGACTGCACCGAGACTTCTCCAAAACCTACGACAGCGCCGGCGAGACGCGGTCGATGCGTTCTGGTAGCCCTGTGGGCTTGTCGGGAGCTAGGAGAGTTTTCTCGGTGGGTTGAGACCCGCGCACCCGGTGGACTATACCGGTGCGACGAGGAGACCCGGTGGCTGTACTAGCGCTTCCGATGTTCGGAAAGTAGTGTGTGATGTCTGGACGTTGATTCTGAGATTTTCTGGCACTGCTCCTATTTTCTCGGTGGTCGAGAACCGGGCACTCGGAGAGTTGTTCCGGTGCCTCAAGGAGACCACCGGTGTTGTTATCATGGTGTACGCAGTGTGTTCTCCCCGCTGACTCGTTTGGGCTCAGTGGGGGTGACGGGTCCCGGTGCGACTAACTGCCGGCGTCCCTACTTAAGCCCGCTAGGGGCTCATTTGTACTCTCTCCTTGTTCTTTTATATTCAGCAATCCAGACTTAGCCACATTCGTGCCATCTTGCATCGCACTCACACACAGAGCTCATGTTCGTTTTTACATGGGCCTGCATTCCCTAAAATATTTCCAATTGGTAGTGCGGATAAGTGTGCATTTGGACGCTCGCAATGGACAAGAAATCTACGTGCGAATCTACGTGCGAAGAGAGCTGCGAAGTACGACTTCGCCCTCTACATTCGAAATTTCAAAATTCAAAAAGTGAAGTCCTAGGGACAGACCAAGGACATGGACGTTTGACCAAAATAAGACACTAAGAAAATACGAGGGCTTTTGGACAAACAGGTCCGAAATTCCAAGGCTAAGAATAATAGTAAAATTTAAATGTCCTTTTATTGAGCTCTAAAAGATAAGAAGACATAAGAGACACTTAGGTATTCAACTAGAGTATCTCTTCATAACTTCACCCTCCTCCCGTTCCCTCATTTCGTGTCCCTTAACTTTTACTCCACCTAAACATCTCCATATCTCAAGTGAATATCATGTAAAGGTGTATCCTTTCTTTGTGAGTGAATAAAGTTGGGTTCATGAAATCTAGTACTGATCTCATCTTTCTAAGCTTAGAATTCATTTTTGGTGTTAGAAAAGTATTAGGGCATTCAGTACCGTGGTACACATTTTAGTGCCGTGGTACAATGTGTGTTATATACGTTGGTATACCGTGTACCGCGGTACTCGTGTAATACCGCGGTATTTTACCAAGACCGTCGGTAACGCGGTGCCGGTACCGGTATCGGTAATGAGCTGCCACAAAACTATGATACCGTGGTATTTGTACCGTGGTACTTAATACCGCGGTATTGCAGCCCTGCCTGCTGACCCTAAATGAGTCAACAGGGAGAACACACTGTATACACCATGAGAGCAACAAAGGTGGTCTCCTGGAGGCACTGGAACAGCTCTCCGAGTGCCCGGGTCTCGACCACCGAGAAAATATGAGCAGTGCCAAAAAGTCTCGGAATCAACGTCCAGACATGACAGACTGCTTTCCGAACATCGGAAGCCCCACAACAGCCATCGGGTCTCAACACACCGAGAAAACTCTCCTACCTCTTGACAAGCCCACATGGCTGCCGGAACGCATCGACCGCGTCTCGCCGGCGTTGTCGTAGGTGCTGGAGAAGTCTCGTTGGAGTCCTGAGGCTCGTCGTGTCATCACGTCCTCCTCTACCATATACCCGGAATGTGGGTATATGGGTAAACCAGCGGTGTCGGTCGTGACGGGTGGAAGCCACACAAACCAACACTCCCCCTGGCTGACAAAGCCGTCCACGCCGGGACAAATGAACGAAGGCATGAAACAACAACGTATGCCAAACCACAATATGCAACAGGCAACCACACACACACACACACCTCTGCTACCCACCTAAGGTCTCCGTAGACACTGGCACATGCTACCAAGTGTCTGGGTCTCGACCATGAGAGGAGTGATGCACACGTGCACAAACCAGTGTAATGCACATCACACACATGTCAGGCGACATGCAGAGATAGCTCCCCCTGTCACGTGCGAGTCGGCTCCTATGCTCAAAGACGAAGTCGTGTCCCGGGTTGCGTCTCCTGACGTCAATCTGCATCACCTGGAGTGCAGCAGTCCTCGCGTGAATGCCAAGGGTCCCAACTGACAGTCTCTCCTCGGTCCGCTCTACGGCGATGCATCTGTGTACGCCTGAGGAAAGGGAATGGACGAGCAACACGCAAGCATGGATGAAGTGGTGGAGCTGGCCTTTGAGACGAGATAGAGCACCCTAAGGCACAGGAGTGTACGGCCAGAAGAAGAGGACTGGAGCGATGAACCGGATCACCACTCATGCACGAAGGTGACGATGGAGTAGCTGAGTCGGGTGGACGAAGGTGCGTGATGGCAGTCGCACAAGGAGCGATGACAGAATCGACAGGAGCAACGATGGAGGAAACTGAAGGCACGCTCAGCTCTCCTATGGTAGTGTCTCCGTCAAATGTCATACTCTGAGCTGCTTCAAGATACTCCCCGAGTATGGGTGTGTCAGATGCTGGTGGCAGAACGCTCGTTCCGATAGTAGTGATGCTCCCCTCCTCTGAGAATCACTCACGCGCTGCCATCATCTCCCGTTGCAGCATCACTACACGCTCCTACAGGTCGGCGTAATCTGCCTCAGACATGTGGAGGTGGCCCACGTTTGCCTCATGTAGCATAAACTCTGCCTCACTGGATGCTGCACATGTAGACTGCAGAACTCACGAGTACAGCTCTATCTGCATCTTTGCTGCTGAAGACGATGGAGCCGGTACTGCTGCATCCTCCTAGAGGTCAACCAAACTCGCAATGAGCTGAGACGTTGGAACATGAGATGCAGTTGCAGGTGTCGCATCCACACCACAGCTCGTGTTTGTCATACGAGGAGTGACCGGTTGCATGCCGAGAGAGAAGGAGAAGGAGGAGTCATCAGAGTCCGTAGAGCATGTGGAGATGTCGTCCGTGCAGGTACTGCCACTCTCGGCGTCGATGTGATCGGTAGGGTCACCAACAGGTGAAACCGAGGGGGCAGAACTCAGTTCCTGCTGACGAGGTGACTCCATCTGCATGTACGGATCTGCTCCAGTGTCCTCCACTACCGCTGTAGTGGACACGGGTTTGCAGGACTCTGGCTCGAGAATGCCCGTCAAGGCTACCAACAGCGCAGCCGGCGCTCACGCACTATCTCGCCGAGAAGGCTGGTCGTCGCCACCTGCTCGATAATGGAGTGAAGACCACCATCTGACTCCATCATATGTGTCGCTGCTCTATCCTGTGCACGTGATGTAGACTTTGGGATTATAGTCGACTCCTCACGCTGAAGCTGGTCATCAGGTAGTGTAGATGACATGGTGGAGCCTGCTGTGTCTACTGCAACACATTTCCCAGTGACATCTCTCAGAATTGCTGCTCTCAAGAATGTTCAACATCCAAAAGACCAGCTGGCCGACTCTACTCATGTACTGCGACTGCTGCCGGGCTAGTGTGAGCCTCGTGCGCCAACGCCACCGGAAATCCGTATGAGGCATCCCGATGCGCACGATACTCCTGTGCCACTGCTGGACTGCTACCGGTCAGAGTCGTGAATGGCACCGCCCAGGCACACGGCACATGCACTCCCCCTGATGCAACCTGCTGCTGCAGAACGTCCGGCTCCTGCCCCAGCGTAGAGGTCGACCTCGACGACATGCATGTCTCAAGCCCTGCAACCTCCGCTGGACTGGTGTGAGCCTGTTGTACACAATCTCCCAAATTTCCGGTAGACGAATCCCGATCCGTACGGGACTCCTGTGCTGCCGCTAGATCTCCACCGGTCGGAGCCGCGAGTGGCACCGCCCAGGGACGCCGTGTCTGCGCTCCTCCTGATGTAAGTTGCTGCTGCGGAAGATCTGGATCCAGTGCGGACATGGAAGTCGAGCTCGATGACACACAAGTCTCCACCATGAACGCCATGTCGGGGATCGGACTCCACGTCATGTGCTGTCACCGTGTCATCTGAATCTGCCTGAGCTGACGCTCGGACACCACGGCACGGTGCGAGTGCGGATCCTGTCGCTACGGTCACAACAGGCAATTCGCGGGGACCACACTCCCCCTTGACAGGGACAGCAACGGAAGCCGAGGAGGTGGAGGATGTATCAAAACGGGCGCGAGCACGGCGTGCGGAGCGCTGAAGCTGACATCGCGGGGGTCACTCGACTGGAAAGACTGCACGAGGACATGTCATCGCGAGGTGGCGTCGTGGTCGGAACAGAGTGGAGGATTGAAAGGATGGTGGCAGTCGGGGACTGGCCGACAGGTGGAGGTACAGGAACACCATCGGATGAGGAAGGAGGAGAGGATGAAGGAGATGAGATAAAGGAGGCCGTCGACGAACGAGGAGCAGAAGCACGCTCGGTGACAACGAGGTCACAAAGCCGCTGCACCATCTGCTTCAGGCCGTGGATCTCGGCAAATATGGTCGCTTGAGGTCCAGCTAGGGGATCTACCAATGCTGGCAGATCCGCATGCTGTGGAGGACGCATGCTCGGACAAGGCTGAAGCCAAGGTGGATGCCAGCCGGGAGGGCGCGTCCAATAACGACGCCAACCATGACGTCCATCACCACGGTAGTAACAGGCAAACGCGCAGGGCGCCTGCTCAGATGTCCGTGCACTCATCTCGTGCACTGGACGATGGATAGGTACCGAGGGCACCTACTCCCGGTGGTAAACACCAAGCCACGGGAGAGAATGAGGCCAGTAGGTACTGTCACTCCTGGAGGTCACGGCGTCCGGGTCAGCAAATGTGACCAGATGGGACGAGCTGCACTACTACAGCACGCCCGGAGACTAGAGTCTAACTAACTGCGGCTACCAATGCTGCTGTCACTAATAGAGCGAAGACTGCTCCAAGACGAGAAGGGATGGCGGCTGCAGGTGTGGCTGCTGATCCAAGCGGTAGACGACCCAGCCCTCGGAGATGGAAAGACTCGAATCCGCCGTTGATCCTACGGAGTGACATGCGCGCACCAATCCACGGGCCCCAGGAAGACACCGGTCTAGGACGCGTCTCGAAGCGGAGATCGCCGCCGACGCACAATCCGTTGTCGGCTGAGAAGGCGAAAAAGCAAGCGCTGGCGCAGCCGCCGCACTATGTAGTCGTTGCAACTCCGCCCGATACTGCTACTGCTGCTATGAAAGTTGTTGCTGCTGCGACGGTAGTAGTTGGACGATTCCCCTTTTTTGTGTTTTTTTTTCTTTGCCCTCAGCTACCCCTTTTTTTTTAATTCTCTATGTTGCTCTCCCCTCTTCTCGCCCCCACCCCCGTCCCTCTTTTTTTTTTCTTCTTTCTGCCACCAACAGTAGGCAGATTCGCACCTCACTTTCTAGTTCGCTTAGGGCTTTTTTTTCTCGGAATCGTTCTATTATGGAACGAGAAACGGGGTCTGGAAGACTACGTACGCGCTTTTCTCCAAGAAAAAGAACCGACGAACCGTTTTTTCAATCACAACCCGTGAAGGAGCTCGAGAGAACCATTTCCCACTCGTAAAGGCTTGTATGAGAAAAACGTGACTGTTGAAAATAATCCAGTCCTCAATATGAACAATTTATTGGGTGCAGGAGATGCTTTTATGGCAAGGAAAGGAGGGGGGATGTGGGGGTGGTCCTCGTTTCTTCTCAACAGGGAAATTTTGGACAGCCGTCCATCATCGTCGGCACGCTCGCCCATTCACATACGCATTCCATGTACACCAGTCACGTCCAAACCATGCGATCCACACGCTCGGCCTTCGACTTTCTCTTACAAAATTCTCTTTCCGTTTGAACTTTGGACAACGATAATCGATCCTTTCCTGTCCACTGCGAGCGTCCGAATGCACAATCATCCCCACTACTACATTGACTTAGTTGTAGCGAATTACTGTTACTTTTCAGTGTTTGTTTCTTTCACGTTCTCACTACCGCGTTACTGTACCGCAGTATGGTATCGCAGTACGGAAGAGGGATTCCCTGCCAGGTCAGTGCCGATACCGTACTGGTACCGTAAAAAAAAATGTACCGCGGTACTGCAATACCGCGGTACAAAAATGCGGCATACCACGTTACCGGTAATACCGGCATCAGCCCTGCCTGGCAACGTGGAGGCCCTGGGCTGAGGTCTCACGTCACCTAGTCTTCTGGCAAAGGGAAAATGCCGCCAATTGGTTTTTGGCAGTTTCCCTCGTCGGGAAGGCCTTCTTGGCGGTGATGTGAAGCCGGAGTGGCAGCGTCTTAGGCCGCCACAGTAGTGTCAGCAGCTCAACAGCTATACCCAACTGCCCTTGTCGTAAAAGGAGTAATAACTCACAACAGTAGCAGCAACAGATATGCTGCAGTAACAACTACATCAGACGTACTAGCATCTGCAGCAGTAGTCGTACTAGCAGCAGCAACAGCAACAGTAGCGAGAGCAGCAGCTACAATAGCAGTAGGAGCAGCATCAGCCACAGATAGTGCAGCAACAGCATCCGCAGCAACAGCAACAACAATAGCAGCACTGAAAGTAGCAGGTTCAGCAAAAGCAACATCAGCCACCGTAGCAGCAGCAGCTGCTGCATCAGCGGAAGAGCAACAACGAGTAGTAGCGGCAGCGAAGGAAGCGAGCTTGTTGCGCGTGTAGCAACATTAGTAGGGAGCTCATTGCGCAAGAAACATTGGCAGCGAAGGCAGCAGCGGGTCTGTTGCATGAGTAGTAGCTGCAGCTAAGGCAACGATTTTTCAAATTTTTTTGGCTGAAAGTTCGCCTCGGTGGTGGTCAACCCCTGCCTGCTTCTTTCGAAGGGAAATTTCGGGGAATTAAGACCCTGCATTCCATGTGAATTATGTCACACCGGGGTAGGTGCCATAGGAACTCTGTTCCTAGGGGTATGTGGGAATTAGGCCGTGAACGCCTTGACCCACTAGTATCCACCATCGAAGGTAGTCTCAACCAACGGTCGTAACCGTTAGCTGAGGGGGTTCCCAAGTGGCTCAATGAGCTGCCTATAGAATTACCCATCCCCCTGGTTGTAGGGTTTGTGTTGTAGCCAGTATTGCGTGATAATGGGCACGAGTGCCATGTGGTTTGGTTGGACTTTAGAGTCCGTGATGCACATGGCTGGGGAGGAGAGGAGGGATTGGTAGGTAAAAGTTAGTTTATTCCTGCTTTGAGGAGTGTTTAGGTTGTGAAGGTGTAGGATGTGCATATTGATGTAATCTTCAAAGTTTTTTATGATTGTGGGCGCTAGTATAGCGTGACGGTTGTGTGGGTTCCTTGTGTCTCCAAGGCTTATTTTGCAGCGTAGTTCCCAGGTCTCGTGGAAGGTCGTGGCTTGTAATAGTGTCCACCATTGGGTTCGTGATGTGTGCTGGTGGAAGGTGAGGGTTGTGGTTGATTTTTGGCAGATGTAAGTTGCGCTACGTGTTAGGGCGTTATAGGTGTGTTGCAGGTTGGGATAGTCTCGGAATGCATGTTGGATGGTTTCCGTGTGTCGGTGGCAGAAGGGGCAGATGTTTTCAAAAGGAGAACGGAGAAAGCGGAGGCGTTCTCGGACTTGTATGCATCGTAGTATTATCCGGATGAGAAAAGCCTTGGGCTTTGGGGGGATGATATCATTTTTAAGGAGTTGTGTGAAAAAAGTTGTTGGGTTTGTAGGTGGTTTTGGCCATTTGGACCAAAAGTTTGTTGGTTTGAGAGACTTGGGGGGGAGACATTTGTAGAGTTGATATAGTGTTGGCGTTTGAGTTGCTATGCGCCAGGAGGGGTTTGTTNGGACTTGTATGCATCGTAGTATTATCCGGATGAGAAAAGCCTTGGGCTTTGGGGGGATGATATCATTTTTAAGGAGTTGTGTGAAAAAAGTTGTTGGGTTTGTAGGTGGTTTTGGCCATTTGGACCAAAAGTTTGTTGGTTTGAGAGACTTGGGGGGGAGACATTTGTAGAGTTGATATAGTGTTGGCGTTTGAGTTGCTATGTGCCAGGAGGGGTTTGTTACATTGTTTCCAAACCCCAGGAACTTAATGTCCTCCACGTGTCCTGATGTCCATTCATTTATGTGGAACATGTGCATTTGCTCGCGTGGGGCTGGTGTAAGGGATCGGTCTGCGTTGACTATTACGGGTGTAATAGTGTAGGGATAATGATGATCTAGTAGTTCGTATATGAGGGTGGGGGGTTGATTTGTGTTCCTACTCAGGCACCAATACTTGTGTGAGGGGGGAGCATTTTCAAACTCTCCTGTGAGTATTTCTGTCCATTCTGGTTGTAGACATGTTTTAACTTTCTGGAAGATGGCTCGGTGTCTCTTGAGTTCGGTGTTTAGTTTCTCTTCCATTGTGGGATGGAAGTAGTGACTGGCTGTATCTGGGAATAGATGTTTGAGTTGGATTTCATTGTCAAGTAGGAAACGTTCTGACTTGGATTTTCCAAATGGCTTACCTCCTGGCTTGAGGATATGGCGGTTGAAAGCGACATATTCCTCGAGTAGCTCTGATGTTGTTAGCAAGGGTGGAAGGATTTGGGGTTCAGTCAGTATGAAGTTCTTGAGGATTGTGTGTCATCTCGAGTGTGCCCATGTTGTGCTTTCTGGTTTGACTTTAAGTATGTCGGGGTGGGATAGGAAGAAATGACCTTGTTTGGGGAAGCTTTGAGAGTTACAGGCTACTGTTTTCCACGTGGACTGGTTTGGTTGAAGGAATTTGTATGCTATCAGCGCACTTTGGGCTTGTAGCAGGGTGGGAGGCCATAACATGCCGAGACCACCTTGCTTTGTAGGTGTGATTGCGAGATTTTTGTTAGTGAAACGAAGTGTGCTGTCTTTGGAAGGGGAGGAGAGGAGGTTTAAAAGTATGTTAATCTGCACTAGTACTGCAGGTGAGGGGGGTTGGAGTTCGGAATGATAGAGGAATTTAGGAATGAGATATGTGTTGATTGCAATGATTCTTGTGACTAGTGTGCTGTGTGTGTTTGGCCATAGAATTGCTGCTGCTTGTAGTCTGTGGATGAGGAGTTGCCACATTGTATTCGAGTATTTTTAATGGTCTAGATTGATTCCCAAGACTCGTTGTGGTTCTGTTGTGCATTGGTGGTGACTGTTCTGCATTTGCTGGACCTCAGGCCCTGCCAGGAAGAGGAGGGTTTTGGCGTCGTTTGCTTTAAGGCCTGTGAGTGTGTGGCATTCGTACACGATGATGAGAGCTACGTCCGCGTGTGCTGCAGCAGTAAGAAGAGGATGAAGAGTTGTTGCAGGCTGCGCTGGCAGATCCATCACAGGATCTGTTTGCACCATGACATCCAGCCCCCCGGGTTGAAGAACCAGCTGCAACCACACTTGAGGGTGAGGTGGTCAGGTGGGCAAAGCTTCCACCGAAGGACCCGACATGCAACGTGCTGTGCCATTACCGAAAAAAAACAAATTTCATTTCCCACCTTCTTCCTTGCTGTCATGGACCATTTTGCGTTCCCAGCCACATCCACACCGTCCGAGCGCCTCTTCTCCCTCGGCCGGCACGTCATCACTGACTTCCGCCATTCGCTCGGCCACTTGACAGTAGAAAATCTCCTCATCATGAAGTCGTGGATCAATGAGCCCAGCCTGCTAGAGTTTCCAGTTGATCGCCATGGCAATGTGGCCCCAGAACTGAAGGAGGAGGAAGACCGAGTGAATTCACTATGCCGGCTGGCCAGAGCAGAGTTGGTTGGTGAAGCAGCTGAGGAGTTAGAGGGCCTGAGGTTGTTTGACACTGGTGAGGATGAAGATGTGATGACGACGATGACGATGGCGATGGAGAGTATAGTTGTGATCCATCAGTCAACTGATTTTACATGCATTGTTCTTCAATGTCATAAAATTCCATAATGTGTGCTAGTTCTTGCATTGAACAATGGCGATGATGAATTCAATACATCAACATGGCTAATGCATAAGGCAATCCCAAGTGCGCATGCCATGGGAACCAATAACGAACTGGTTGTTTATGAAGTAATGCTTGGTATTTCCCCATAGTCATGACTCTATTATGAAAGTGAGACAGGTGGGATTTGTCAAAATGTAAACTTGCTGTCCCTACATTTTTTCTAGAGAAAATGTGCATGTAACACCTCTTCATGTGTAGAACCGTGAAGAACCGCGGTTCCAGGCAGAACCGCGGTTCCGGTTCCGAGCCGGAACCGGAACCGCGGTTCCAGTTCCAACCTGAGAACCGCGGTTCCGTACCGGTGTGCAACCTTAATACCCAGGCCAGAACAAAACTATGTTGTGTACAAAAATGAGATGTTGGTAAAATGCACGTATTCAAGAAGTGGTAGTGCTATTTGGGATGTCAATGATCTGTCGTTCGCACCGACCGCCACACGCTCAAATACCTTACGATTCAATCAATCATGAGCTTTCAAAAATTTCAGTGGATTAATTTTATTGAGTCCAGCTTCAATCACGACATTCAGTACCGGTGTAGGAAAACAAATCCATCACATGCTTTCAGTCAGCAACCAGTCTTAATGACTAAGGTTAGCACGTTGCTTTTTGAACAAGACCCGTACCTCATGAGGTTCTTTGAGAAAGGTTACAAGGAGCTCAACAGGTACAATGAATCCAAATACTAGTTAAAAATCCCCCTACTAGCAATATCGGTTCACTCGTTAGGTTATTTTATCCTCGAGAAAAGAGCGACATCTGCTATTGGTGGAGTACCACACCACTGGTCCAGGTGGACGCTTCCGTGAGGATAAAACATTCATGATTTTTTTGCATAAATACTGGAAGGAAAAGATGTAAACCGACGTTGCAAACCACTACATGATTTGTAGCGTACGTCAAGGAAATACATCAAGACAAAGAAAACCCCCGAGTATGCTTCAACCACTATCGGTATCCAACAAACTGTTACGTCCCATATGCATAAGGGTCATTAAACTCCACGAGTGGGTAGTTCTGTCATTACATTTGTGGCCCACCTTGCGTCAAAATCATACACCGATCGGCCGACCACCCCAACCTCCGGTCTTCTGAAGCTAAAGGTTATGACATACTCAGCCACTGTCTAGAATGGTCGAGAATGGTCGAGAGAACTGTTGCAAACTGTATCAGTCTTTCTATACTGTTTGATTGGTTCCTTGCCAGTGCTAGTCCTTATTGAAGACATGCCTCAACGTACTGGAAACTCCCCAATTTCTTAGCAAATTTTCTCAAAGCAACCACTCATGACGCAACATTGTGCGTGTCTATTGACTTGAGTGTCCAAGGTCCAACATGTGATTCATTCTATTTCTTGCTATTGTGCACATGTGCTGGACATATTCGACACTTGTCATTGAGGTGCACTTGCTACTAAATACAGATTATCTAAACATCTCATTTTGACATATCGTCTTCTGTTCCACACTTCATCACTATGAACCATCCACGTTCCGCTCGGTGTAACACTTGATATCAGAATGTAGTGGCACTGGAGGAGTAATAGACATATAAACTACAAGAAGAAAAATTTGCATGAGTCTTCAGCGCTTCTCAACAATCAAAACTCTCGCAAACTTTATGACGACGATGGTGAACGGAGCAAGTACACCTAGCAACGAGCAACAGTAATCAGCAAAGACTCAGTTGATAAAATATCAACACGCATGCAACAGTGCTCTCCACATAAATCAAGTAGCAGTGGCAACCTTTGTGGTAAGTGATGCAGCACCAACGACCCCGACGACCAGCCTGGTGACAGATCCCTCAAGCTCAAGAAATCATTCACCTCCGTTGTTGTCCACCAAGAAGACACTTGGCATGATTGGAGGCACCAGGTGACAGGCTCGCATTGATGAAGATCCACACCACAAGCTGATGGCCACCACTTGGGAGATTTCACACCCATCTACTCCAACAACTCAATGTGGAAATGAGGGAGCTTCAAAATGCGTACACGTGGAAGCAAAATTCACCAAGAGAAATCTCCAACTCACGAGTGAGCCCCAAATTCGACCGGCACTTCTTGAACAGTTCAATCATGCAAAATCATAAGGACTGACTGTTTGGCTGTGGCTAACAATTTTGGATGTGTAGCTCATCCTTTCTAGGGTCAAAAAGGACAAAGAAAAGTGACCTCGTAGCCTCACTTTTACAAGAAAAATATTTGAATTGGTGGTCCAAACTAAGGACCATCCAATGGCAGCAGGAGACCAGTAGAGTTGTATCAATGGCTTACACAACCACTCTCACATCATCAACCATAGGTGCTCTACCTCCCGAGCAGATCACAACTCACTGACTCCACCAGAAGGCTAGATGGACTTTGCACACATCAAAGTTACACACTTCTGAAGAATAAACAAGAAGTCTGATATAGTGTACAAGCTTCAATGCTTGCGCCAGCAATCCAACATGACAGAGTGCACATGGAATTTATATAAAAGCATCACCAGTACCTACTTCGCCCTTGACAAGCTCTAGTTCTACTACAGCAGCCTCAAGCGCGACATCTGTCAAGCGCTTCCCATGTATCAAAGATGACATTCTGTAAACGATCACAACAGCTGCTCGCATCGACAGTACCGACCACAATGCTCGGAGTCATTTTTCTTCCTTGTTGATAAGCAAATCAATGGATGTGCTGGATTTTTTAGGAGTCGGGGTACATCTTGCATGTCTATCAAAAACATAAGAAACAAGCCAAAATGGGGAGAAGTTATAGAAAAAAAAAAAGAGGTATTGAGAAACGGCAAAGAATAGGAGTAGACGGCGAACCTCCTGTCTGGTCAAAAATGTTTGTATTATAGATCGCCCATCTAAATGGTTCACATTGTTGTAGACAAGGATTCCTAAGATCGTAAAGTTTGATGAGGAGTACGAGGATGACCAACCGGTCATACTACTACAAGTACAATCAAGGGGTTGTACAAGTTGCAGAAGGCTTCTTAATCTTTCGTTAGTGATGACATAGTTTAGAGGCTGGATTTGTGTACTGAACCAGAGGTGTTTAGAGGAAAAATCACCGACAGACGACCACAGATCCGTCAACTTTTTTATCCGATCTGACAAAAAATTGGAGAGTTGCATGACATAATGGTCTGGAGCAGTAACCCAATGACAGACCACAAAGTCATCCTCGGACAAGATTTTCTTGTTCACAAAATCTGTATGTATGCTGGAGTAGCGGTATAGTCTATATGAAAATAATACCTTTTATTGAAGTTGCGGTTGCAACAGGATGTAGTGGAGGAGGAATTAGTAGAGGAAGGTGCAATAGTCCTAAAATGATGCAGGCAGCCGATAACGCTGGACGTGCACAAATGATATCTGCAATGTCAAGAACAAGCATTGCTAGTCCATTTGGAACCCAAATAAGCAGAGGAGATCTTGCAGCTGATTTGACAACATCAATCTCTTCAGTCTTGACACCTGGACTTCGTGAAAGGTTTGTCCACATGGGGGAGGTTTGACTTTTTACTCATGGTGGTCAAGCAGGTTTTTCAAATGTTGCACTTTATCTCAACGACAACCACCAAGGGAAGAGAGTGGATTTTTCTCATTCTCTGACTTCACGGTGGTCCTTCCTCCATCACAAGTGACAGTGATCTCCAGCTCACTAGCAGATTATAGCGAGAGCTGATAACTCGATACAACATTCCGATCCAACTATCAGCAACTTTTCATCCCAAGACTGACGGTCAAATTGAGTGCACCAACTAGACGCTCGAACAACTACTCCGGACTCTTTGCAAGCCACATGGCACTGAATGGATGGTCAAGATACTGACCGCCAAGCACACATAAAACTCCACGACATCTACCGCAACTGGAAAGGTCTCTTTCAAAGTGATTTATTAAAACATCCCCTCAACTCTGGAGAGTTTGTATGGTTCAAGCAACACACTGGAAGTCAACATCTTGCAGCAAGACTTCTAGAGCATCTGGACTGAAGTGCACCAAACACTTGCAACTACATAAGCAAGCGACAAGCATTAATCATAACCTGTCTTCAATGTAAGTGAACGCGTTATACTAAATAGAAAAAATATCCATTTGTAAGGACATAATCACTCCAAACTCAAACCTAAGTGATTGGTGTCATTAGAGATTGAGGAGATGCATGCACCTGTCATTGCAAAACTCAAAGCATGGAAAAACATGGCAATCCACCTGGTGTTCAACATTAGTAGACTAAAAATCTACGAAGATCCTAGCGAGTACTTCCCCCATAATGATGTACCTCCGCCACCTCCTACTGAAGTAAACGAGGGCATGGAGTACACAATGAAAGAAAATTTGAAACACGACCACTATGTAAATTTTATGGAGTATCTCATCATGTGGCAGAGCTACGACGCTTTCCATAATAGTTGGGAGTCCTACATCAACCTACGGGACATCAAGCGTTATAATGATGGCTATTTTAGCCAACATTGACCTACGTCTCACAACGTGCCAAGCCGTCACAGATAAGCTCAGGGCATTTTAGCTACCTGTTGTTCTACTCTTGTCAACAAGGATCTGACAAATTCGACCACTTTCCAGAAGGTTGAGAGAATAATCATGAATTTAATTGATGCTTCAATATTTATTGGTTGACTTCTTGATGGTGCTAGATTTTTATGAATCGTCACGTCGACATTCTCAAACCCCTCGACTTCTTGGTGGAGATTCTTGAAGAAACCTATCTCAACACGGCATCACACACATTGCTTGAATCAAGCAACCAACATCCCAAGCATGGCTAATTCTGTTCTCCACTGTTGTATACATGGGCTTGATAGTTCCGATACATGTTACCAAAGTGCAGTTACTAATTACTACAAATAATCCAATTTTTCCAATTCATTGAATCATCTGCAAAACATCTTAACCCTCTGAAATATCCATGTTTTGCTCAATGTAACAATGGTTGGAATGGGTTTTACGTATTTTTCACCTGGCACTAGGGCCCCAACGCTCACATAACCGTGCTGTAAATTTTTTGTTGTAGTCTTGGTTCGTCCACAACATTACACATTTTTTGTTTTATTCTTTATCCTTTTGTCTGTAATTTGTATCTTTTCCCTCAACAGGTTTTTCTCGCAGCTTGCACGCATGTTTTTTAGTGCCAGTGCTCAGCCAACACCTGAAATTGTACGATCGTGTGACTGCAGAATGGCACACGATCACACTTTAGTTCTTGCTCTCTTGTCAAGGGTCAAACAGGTTCTATGGGATTAATAAATTGTATCTATTTTTTTATTTAAAATTTTCAATACGTAGACATATTAATAAGATCTTCATGCCCAAACAATTATTTGATAAGGAAATCAAATAGCAGTACGGTACAACGTAATGTGTTGTCCTCTGCCACCATCTGCACCATGCGTATCCTCTCCCCCTCCACGCAATGCCTTGGTCTCACGACTCGTGTAAGAAGTTCGCACAAAGTGTCCACCAATGGGAAAAGCGTCCAGTGAATTCGTACAACACTGTGAAACCATTCACACAACTTGCTATAAAAAGTGTCGTTTGCACAAGGAGGCCACATACTGTATAACATGTTTTTATAAAGGATCCTGACAATGTTGACCCATGTTATCGCGTTGTATTGCTGAAGGCCGGAAACGTCAACCACATTGGAAGCATTGTTGTGTATTGTATCAGGAGGTGTAGCAAAATGTAGTGAATCCAATTTATGGAGATTTTCTATCTAGAGCTTTTGGATCAAATGTCTTGTTGCAAAAAAAGAAATTGAAGAAGAGGATTGAAATACCGGTCAATGTAGCTTGTTGTGATGATCATACAATGAATGCACAATTATGACAGGCTGGCTGACCTGTTCCATGACTAAAGCTAGGACGGGATCCAAAACTTGAAGAAAACACAAAAAGGATTATTGAAGTCCTCTTATAATGGACATGCCGGCACACATACCGTGTAAAACGGATAACAAAATTTTCCATGGTTGTCTTTAAACACAATCCAGAACTGATAAAAAAAACAATAACAGCAAATAATAATTTTTATACAAATGAACGACATAGCTTCGAAAGGTTTGACGATTCATAACAGCACAGGCAAGAGAAATCTCTCCTGAAGAGGGGAGGTGGTCAATTGATTCCACTCAAACTTCAATATTCATTTTTTTTAGCTCACCAACGCCTTTTAAAACTAAATCCAAGCTTCCTCTTTGCATTTGGTACCAGATCTATAATGACCAGTGACATCATTGCTCATCCTCATCCTTATGTGTACTTTGTCATGTTACAGAGGGAGAAGTCTTTCCATCGGTGAGCAGCAGATCACCTCATAGTTACGCTAGCATAATGCCGCCTGCTACTTCTCCACAGAAACCTACTAACTCACTTTCACCCTATCCAACGTTGTACAACCTACTTTGTCCCACTTACTCCATTTTCCTAAAATCCCCCTCTCTCTCTCTCTCTCTCTCTCTCTCTCTCTCT
>SZWC01003563.1:147337-163177 GCA_023375785.1 Penium margaritaceum
CCTCTCTCTCTCTCTCTCTCTCTCTCTCTCTCTCTCTCTCTCTCTCTCTCTCTCTCTCTCTCTCTCTCTCTTTCTCCCTCTTTCTGTTGAAGATTGCCCCTCTGCATGCCAAAGTGCGGCACCGGGAGGCGCCGACGAGCCGCCAGAGAGAGGAAATTCTTCGTCGACGAATCTGGTATCTCGATGATTACTTGGATCCTTAAATGGAGGATTGTCGCTGAAAGTTGACAAGTCGCTGAATCCGGTGGAAGTTGTTTCACCGGAATTGGACTAGTAACGAGGGAGATATGGGCTTCCAAAGTTGGGATGTGCGCGTCGGCTCTTGGAGCCGGCCGCGGTTCGACTTCCGGTGAAAAATTGACCGGAACGAGTAACAAAATGCCATCTGGGGATTTTGCTCCTGAAGATCTGCCGAGGCGTCCGCCGGATTTCAGGAGTGCAGTTCTTTACTGAGGGACAGCCAAAATCCTGGCTTGGAGTCCGAAACTCAGTAGTACAGTTTGTTACTCAGGGACTTCGTCAAAATTCCGACTGGAGGTCCGTGAACAGGTTTCGACCCACATCAATCCCCATCACCAAACTCGATGATTAACTCATCGAAACAGACCCCAAAGGCGTGAGGGACACCGCCACTATGCGTATGGATATCTGCGCCTCCCGAATGGCATTTTGATGGGTCCTTGATGTGTGAGGGCGCCTCGGCGGGCGACGTGGTGCGCGCCGCCGACTGAGCGGCTGATTTGGGGTGCTGCGCTTCAGCTGACGTAGCGGGAGCTACGGTGATCCAAATCGCGCACAGTTTGGTGCGTTGGAGAGTTCATGACTAGCCCTAAAAATGTTCAGGTCATGTCCATGTTCAAAAACTAATGCAAAATCGCGCTTTCCCTTCGCAAAAGTGACTGTCTCACAACTCCCTTCCACTCTCAGAAACATAGCGTGAGGCGACCAGAAAGCTCACGCTTAGATTCAGAACCTGCACAAAAGTAGCCGTGAATGTAGAAGACCCGTCATGCCATGTTGGAACTGCTTCCACCCAAGGACACAGTTTTTGAAAAAGGGTTATGGGCCCACAGACCTGACCGGTCTACACAACGCTCACGACTTTCGCGGCGGACGGGATTGTCATCGGGGACCACATCGCCATCAAACTCTGAGGTCCCGGAGTGGAATACTGCGCAATGGCGCAGAAGGAGATGCAGGCCATCCAGAAGTATGCGGGCGGCCTTGGCTTTGGGCTATGGAGGTGGCACTTCGAGATCCACCTTGCGCTGCAGGTCATGTTGGGAACCGAAGTCCTCAACGAAACGACGGAAGTGCAGAAGGAGGTCTTCAAAAAGAAGAACACGGAGGCGCTTATGCTGCTGGTGTCCGGGACGGCTGAGTTGTAGTGGGGCTACTTCCAAGGCTGCAAGCTTGCAGCCGAGGCTTGGCAAAAACTTTGCACCATCCATCAATCCAAGTCGTTGGCGAACAAAATCTATGCCATGAAGCGACTCCTGACAGTGAGAATCAAGGAGGGAGATGATGTCATCACCGCCATGCAGCAGATCGAGTCGCTCGCCTCACAGTATAACGACGTGGGATGGAAGATTGATACACAGCTGCAAGCGATGGCCCTCCTCATGGCCCTTCCTGGCAGTTGCGACCCTCTCATTTCCATCTTGGGAGGATGGGCAGAGGACAAGCTCACCTATGGTGCGGTCGCAAAGTACATCCGCAACGAGGCACAGCGACGGAGCTGCGGGGAGTCCTTGTTGTCCTCATCGGCCCTCGTGACCAAAACGCGTGGTGGCGGAAGCGGGACCAATGGAGGTGGCGGACATGGCAGCGGCAAGAAGGGCGCCAAGAAGGGTGCGTGCCACAACTGCAGCAAGGAGGACCACTGGGCCCGTGCGTGCACCGAGGAGGCAAAGGCCGGGGGCAAGAACGCCAAAGGCAAGAGTGTGCTCCTCAACGACACTCAGAACCACTACCTCAAGAAAGCTAACCGGCGATGCCTTGACTCCGAAGCCGAGGAGCACACCCAAGTCGAGAAGATCGGGTTCATCAACCACACCAAATCCAACAAGTCCATGGTGTTTGCGAACGACAAGGTCCAGCCGCTGGCTGACCAAGGAGATGTAGACGTGGAGGTGGTGGTTGGTGGGAAGCAGGTGCAGCATATGATCAAGAACGTGCAGCACGTACCTGGCTTGGCTGACATTCTAAGTGTCAGCCGTCTGACTGACAAGGGGTAGGAGTTGCTCTTCAGGAGAAGAGGGGCAATCGTGTGGAAGGATGGTGGCGGCGAGCTCATGCTGGAGGCTAAGCACAAGGGAGGCCTCTACATCGTAGAGACCAAGGTGATCCCCACGGCGACAGATTCAGCAGACTCGTAAGAACGCACTGTCAACCTGGCCAAAGGAGGGGGAGCTGATCTGGAGCTGTGGTACCGATGACTGGGGCATTCCTCACCCGCAGTCGTGAAGGAGATGGTGAAGCGCGAGCTGATACGCGGCCTCGTCATCGACGGTGCGGAAGAGGCGACAGATGCAGCAGTGCACAAAAAGTGCGAGCCTTGCATTTTGGACAAGGCGCGGTGCAAACTGTTCAACGAGAACGTGAATCGTGCCTCGGACCTCCTGGAGGTCATGCACAGTGACGTGTGTGGACCATTCAAGACGGCGTCAAAGAGCGGCGTGTGTTACTTCGTCACCTTCATAGATGACTATAGCAGAAAACTCTACGTGTACTTCATGAAGCGGAAAGGCGAGGTCCTGGACCGGCTGAAGGAGTATGTCGCCACGGTAGAGAGGCAGACTGACCAAAAAGTCAGAGCGCTACGTAGCTACAACGACGGAGAGTACATGGACTGTAGCGGGTGGATGAAGCAGCAGGGCATAAAATGGTAATGAACTACGCCGTATTCGCCTCATTCAAATGGCGTGGTGGAGCGGGCAAACCAGAAGCTGCTGAACATGGTACGGACCATGTTTGTGGATGCGGAATTACCGCGAAGCTTCTGGGCGGAAGCTGTGCGTACGGCGAGCTACACCATCAACCTCACTCCTACAGTGGTGCTGAAGAGGGAGAGCGGCTGGAAGACGCCGCATGTGTTGGCACTAGTGGGTGTGGAGGCACCCTCAAGGATGCCTAGCTCTCACTGGATCACGCTACCAAGGTTTGGGGGCAGCCAATGGACACCTTTGGTGAAGAGTGTGAAGCTCAAGGATCACGGATGTGAGTGGGCAGAACACGTCGCATTCAGTAGAACTGAATCGAAAGACATTTTTGTTACTTTAGCATAGTGAGATTACATCAGATTCTTATAGCCTGTGATCTTAGCTTTCCAACGCATCCCAGCACGCCCAAATCGGAGCAGTAGAGCCCCTGCTACGGCTGTCGAAGTAACCCTTGGTGGAGCCGAGCCGCCCACCATGCCCACGAACGGGAGTGAAGGGAGGCGCTTCGACGGTGGCCTGTCGAAGCGCCCTTCCTGTCATCCCAACGTGGGGAGGGGCTCGCCTTGTTCCAGGGGACCATCCAAATTCATTCCTCCATGGCCCATGTGCCTTTGGAGCCCATTGGAGACGAACTAGGATCACTGGCGGTGGATTATCCCGCCACCTATGTCGGGTACCAGATTCCACACGCCCAACACCCAATTTTCGGGCTAGGCTAACTTTCTGAATACTCACTCAAATCGAGCGATTCAAAGCTCGATCCTGTATGGACAAATCCAAGGAATCCAAATCTAAAGTCAGATCAGGTGTTCGACCACTCCTCAGTGGTCGAACCAGGGAGTACACTCAACGGCACTCATGGCAAGGGGCACACCATGTCAACAATCTCCCCCTTGCACCGCAGCCTTGATGCCCTGTCCTTGGAACCTGTAGCATTTTAAACTTCACAGCGCAGAACGAGCTCCATGCAGCTCACTTCGTGCCTGTCCTTGGGCTGTGCCTTGGTCATGGCATCGGCGAGCATGCGCTTAGTGCCACAGTGCACAATAGCTGCATCTCCCTTCGCCACCAAGTCCCGCGCGTAGTGATGACGGATCTCGATGTGCTTGGTCCTCCTGTGCAGCACCAGGTTCTGGGTCAGACTGATGGCACTCATGTTGTCCACATTGAGTACCGTCGGCTTCCTTTGCGGTACGCCGATCTCCTTTAGCAGCCGCCGCAGCCACACCGCCTCCTTTGCGGCTTCCGCGAGCGCGATGTACTCCGCTTCGGTGCTAGACAGCGCCACGCAGTCCTGCTTCCTGCTAGCCCATGAAACTGCTGCACCTCCAAGCACAAACACGTACCCCGACATTGATTTTCTGTCATCCATGTCACCAGCCCAGTCGGCATCGGAGTAGCCGACCAACTCGAGGGAGTCGTCACGCGCTCCCCCTCCAAACACGAGCAGCGACTGTTTTGTCGCCTTGAGATAGCGGAGGATCCGCTTCACCGCTTGCCAATGCAGCGGCCCTGGGTCAGCCACGTAGCGGCTCACTTGGCCCTCCGCGAAGGCCAGGTCGGGCCGCGTCGCCACCATGGCGTACATGATGCTCCCCACAGAGGACTGGTATGGCACACCTGCCATCTCCTCCTTCTCCTCATCCGTGCTCGGCCCCATGCTCAAGCTCAGCTCACATGTGGTCGTCATGGGTGTGCCGATGGGGTTGCACTCCTCCATGTTGTAGCGGCGGAGCACCTCTTGTACGTACTTTGCCTGTCCCATCTCCAGCGTGCGTGCCTTGCGGTCCCTCTTGATGGTGACGCCGAGGTAGTACTCGAGCTCACCCATGTCGGTCATTTTGAACCGACCGCCCAGCTGCCGTTTCAGGTTCACCAACTCCTCCATGTCCGACGACACGAGGATGAGATCATCGACGTAGAGTGCCACGATCTGGTGCAACCCCGGCTGCTTCCGCACGTACACGCTGTGATCCGCCTCGCAGCGCTTGAAGCCAAGCTCGGCCATGAAGCCGTCCATTTTCAAGTACCACATGAGTGGCGCTTGCTTCAGTCCGTAGAGCGCCTTGCGAAGCCGGCACACCTTCCCTGGCGGCGCGTCCACCCCCTCCGGCACCTCCATGAGGACCTCCTTGTCCAGGTCGCCGTTGAGAAACGCGGTTTTCACGTCCATTTGGTGGACTTCGTAGTCGCGCGCCGCCGCCACCGAGAGGATAGAACGGATGGAGGCGAACTTCGCCACCGGTGCGAAGGTTTCTTCATAGTGTTCACCCTTTTGTTGGGCGTACCCCTTCGCGACCAGCCGCGCCTTGTACTGCTCCACCTTCCCCTCCTTGGTGAGCTTCTTCTTGAAAATCCACTTGGAGCCGATGATTTTTGCGCCCTCCGGCCTGTCAATCAGCTGCCAAGTACCATTCTCTTCGTGGGAGGCGAGCTCAGATTTTATGGCTCCATCCCACTCAGCCCCATCCTTCTGCTGCAACGCCTCCTTGACGGTCTCGGGCTCCTCTTGCGCAAAGAACGCTCGAGCAAACCCAGTCCAGGTGCCCTGCGTGGCATCATACCGTTTTGCCGTCCTTCTTGTGCGTCCGCTTCTCCGGGGCTGCTGCTGTTGAGGCTACTGCTGCTGCTGCCGCTGCTGCTGCTGCTGCTGCTGCCCTCTCGCGGCGCCACTCGCACCGCTGACCTGCTCCCCCTCTTCTGGGGACCGTGGAGATGCGGGCTCACTCCCCGCCTCCTCGTTCAGCTCCACTGCTGCCGGCGTTTCGGACTCATTGTCCGACTCGGCTGAATGCAAATCAGCCGCTCCAACATCGCCCGGATGGTTCTTGCCGGTTGGAGCCGATGGGACGTCACCCTCTTTTGCGTCCTCCGGCGTCTCCCCCTCGAGGAGTGGTAGCCACTCCCCCCGCTTGGAGAGACCCGCGTCCTTGTCCGTCCAATGGCTGTCCTCGTTGAACGTGACATCGTGACTCTTCACGATCTGTTGCCTCCGCGGGTCGAACAGCCGGTACGCCTTGCTCCCGCTCTCGTACCCGACAAAGATGCACCGGCGAGTCCGCGGGTCCAGCTTGCCCCGCCCCTCCCGTGCCTGCACAACAGCATGTGCAACACAACCAAACGTGCGGAGGTGTGCCACAGTTGGCTTCCTCCCGCTCCACACTTCTTGTGGCGTCTTCCACACCTTGGACTCCGCGTCTTTTAGCGGCTTCGTCGGCNTCGTGACTCTTCACGATCTGCTGCCTCCGCGGGTCGAAGAGCCGGTACGCCTTGCTCCCGCTCTCGTACCCGACAAAGATGCACCGGCGAGTCCGCGGGTCCAGCTTGCCCCGCCCCTCCCGTGCCTGCACAACAGCATGTGCAACACAACCAAAAGTGCGGAGGTGTGCCACAGATGGCTTCCTCCCGCTCCACACTTCTTGTGGCGTCTTCCACACCTTGGACGCCGCGTCTTTTAGCGGCTTCGTCGGCGTCAGATTCATGATGTACGCCGCTGTCCGTGCCGCCTTGCCCCAGTACCGCTGCGCGAGGCCGGCATCACTCAACATGGACCGGACCATGTTGAGGATGGTGCGGTTCGCCCTCTCGGCGACGACGTTCTGCTGCGGAGAGTGTGGCGTAGTTTTCTGCCACGCGATCCCCTTGCTCTTCATCCATGCTGAGCAGCCCTCGTACTCGCCGCCGTTGTTGCTCCGGAACACCTTCACCTTCAACTCCATTTGCCGCTCCACTGCCGCCACAAACTCCTGCATACAAGTCAGGACATCACTCTTCCTCTTGATGATGTAGAGGTAGAGCTTGCGGCTGTGTTCTTCGATGAAGGTGACGAAGTAGCGAGCGCCCCCGATGGAGCTCTCGAATGGTCCACACACGTCAGTGTGGACCACCTCCAACTTCGCCGACGCTCGCGTCCCTTTGCCATTAAACGGCTGCTGTGTCGCCTTGCCGACCACGCACGGCTCGCACACGGCATCCTTGGCTGCGTCGAGGCTCTTGACCTCAAGACCCCGCACCACTTCCTTCTTTGCCATGTCCCTCACCATTGAGGGAGTGATGTGGCACAACCGACGATGCCACAGGTCCAGGTCCCCTTCATCCTTTGTCGCGAGGTGAGCGGCGTTGGTCCTCACCGCATCGGCAAGAACCTTGGTACGGAGAAGGTACAGGTCCTCCTCTCTCTTGCCACGTGCAATCACCTCGCCGTCCCCCTCCTTCCGGATGATAGCCTCCTTCTTGTTGAAGAGCACCTCAAGCCCCTTGTCGGTAAGGCGGCTCACTGACAGCAGGTTTGCCCCAAAGTTGGGCATGTGGAGCACGTCATAGATGGTGCACGGAATGACTTTCCCGTTCACCACCGACTCAATGAGAACATTCCCTTCGCCCGCGGCGAACTCTGTTTTGCCGTTGGCCACTGTCATGCGCCGCTCGGTGGCGCTGTAGGTGACGAATGCCGCCCGGTTGCATTGTGTGTGGCGGCCTGATCCGGAGTCGATCACCGTGACTTCTGGATCTGTCAAGTCGGTAGATTCCCTGGCCATCATGGCTTGGACGTCCTTCTTCCCGCCCTTCCCGGACTGGTCCGACTTCTTGTTGGGGCAATCGCGTGCGTAGTGGCCCTGTTTGCCACAATTGTAGCACTCCCCCTTCTTGTCACCTCTCTTGGTACCCTGGTTAGCACCCTTCCCCTTCTTGCCTCCCCCTCCACTTTGAGGGCGGACGGCATAGGCGGAACTTGATGTTGCCCCGCTCTCTTTCCCACCACGCCGCATCCATTCGTTGCGGACGTACTCAGCCACCTTCGGGTACTTCAGCTCATCGGCGGACCAGCCGCCTACGACGGTGATCATGGGACTCCAACTGTCCGGCAAGGCCAGAAGGAGGATCATGGCTTGCAGCTGAGGGTCAACCTTCCATCCGGTGACTACGCACTCGGCAGTGAGGGACTCAATCTGCTGCAGGATCTCCATGATGTCGTCACCTTCGTTGGCTCGGATGGCGACGAGCCTCTTGAAGACAAAGAGCTGGTTAGCAAGGTTGGTGGACTGATAGATGGTGCAGAGCTTCTTCCAGGCCTCCGCGGACTCCGTGCATCCTTGAATTAGTGCGCGTTGCGGCGGAGCTAGCGCTAACACCAACAATGCAAGCGCCTTCTTGTTGCGCTTCTTGTACTTGTCCACTTCCTCCGGCGTCGCGGTATCCGGAGGCGCGGTCTCTTCACCGTTAACCAGCTCAAGCAGGCCCTTGTCATCGAGGTAGACCTCAAACTGCCACCTCCACAAGGGGAAGCCGTTTCCATCAAACTTGGAGACGGCGCCGATGCTCTCTTGCTCGGTCGTTGCCATGGCGTGCGGCGGTAGCGTGAAGGTTGAGGAGCTAGGGTCCTTCTAGGCACGTGGGCCCATAACCCTTTGTTGGCACTAGTGGGTGTGGAGGCACCCTCAAGGATGCCTAGCTCTCACTGGATCACGCTACCAAGGTTTGGGGGCAGCCAATGGACACCTTTGGTGAAGAGTGTGGAGCTCAAGGAACACGGATGTGAGTGGGCAGAACACGTCGCATTCAGTAGAACTGAATCGAAAGATGTTTTTGTTACTTTAGCATAGTAAGATTACATCATATTATTATAGCCTGTGATCTTAGCTTTCCAACGCATCCAAGCACGCCCAAATCGGAGCAGTAGAGCCCCTGCTACGGCTGTCGAAGTAACCCTTGGTGGAGCCGAGCCGCCCACCATGCCCACGAACGGGAGTGAAGGGAGGCGCTTCGACGGCGGCCTGTCGAAGCGCCCTTCCTGTCATCCCAACGTGGGGAGGGGCTTGCCTTGGTCCAGGGGACCATCCAAATTCATTCCTCCATGGCCCATGTGCCTTTGGAGCCCATTGGAGACGAACTAGGATCACTGGCGGTGGATTATCCAGCCACCTATGTCGGGTACCAGATTCCACACGCCCAACACCCGATTTTCGGGCTAGGCTAACTTTCTGAATACTCACTCAAATCGAGCGATTCAAAGCTCGATCCTGCATGGAAAAATCCAAGGAATCGAAATCTAAAGTCAGATCAGGTGTTCGACCACTCCTCAGTGGTCGAACCAGGGAGTACACTCAACGGCACTCATGGCAAGGGGCACACCATGTCAACAGCATGTAGTTTGGAGCGGACGTAAGCCAAGTGTGGGACACCTGAAAGTGTTTGGGTGCAAGTTACGCGCGATGGTGCACGCTGCGCAGAGGCGCGACATCAAGCTGGAGCCGCGGACAAATTTGTATCTCTTCCTTGGCTATGAGAGCCTGCAAAGGTGTACAAGCTCTACAACATGTGCAAGGAGGAGGTAATCCGCAGCCAAGACATTGAGTTCGATGAGTAGTAGAGATACATCAGCAGCAACGATGTGGGCGTGGTGGACTCCTCAAAGACGGGGGAGTGGATCCAGCTCCTTGACTACGAGAAGGAGCCGGTGGACGCCGAAGTTGAGGATGCGGCATCAGAGCGCGAAGGTGCACCAGCGGTGACAGCCAACACAGAGGACTCCGATGATGATCAAGCTGATGAGGAGATCCACCGAAAGGACCCGGCGGATGAGGCACCGAGGGTGCCAAGGCGCGCACTCCCGGCAGAGTGTGCATCGGGCGTCAGTGGAAAATCCACCGGACGTGCCGGTCGTTTGGGCGATGTTTCGCCAGAATGGGAGAGATCCTTGGGGAGGCGTCCGGTCGATGATTCACCAGAGCGTATTGAGTCGGAGGGATCTCAGCAGAGCGACGATGAGCCAGCAAAACTACCACGCCGCAGGAGGACGTAGCGAAAAGCGGGGAAGCACTTCAACGCAAGCACCGGTCGATGGATCGGCATGACGCGGTGCATGCTGGCTGCATCAACAGAGCCGACTACTGTACAAGAGGCGCTTGCATAGCTCAAAGGGGATCAATGGAATGCAGCCATTAAATCGGAGCTGAGGTCCATCACGGAAAATGGCACGTGGGAGCTGGTTGACAGGCCCAAAGATGCCAAGGTCATCGGCTCAAAGTGAGTCCTTAAGACCAAGATCACAAAGGAAGGTGTGGTTGACAAATACAAGGCGCGGCTGGTAGCAACGGGATACGCACAGCATAAGGACGAGCACTATGATGAGACGTTTGCTCCCGTTGCCAAGTTCACAAGCATCCGGGCGATCCTTGCGGTGGCGGCCGCGAAGGACATGGAGCTCCACCAAATGGACGTAAAGACGGCCTTCCAAAACGGCATCATAGACAAAGAGATCGACATGGAGATGCCAGAGGGGATGGAGGCGCCGGAGGGCAAGGTGTGTAAGCTGCGGAAGTCCTTGTACGGGCTAAAACAGTCACCCAGATGCTGGTACCAACAGATGGATAGCTTCATGGCACAACTCGGCTTCAAGCGCTGTGAATCGGATCACAGCGTGTACGTGCGGTGCAACAAAGAGCTCCATCAGATCGTCGCACTCTACATGGACGACCTGATTTTGTACTCGACGGATCTGTCGAGCCTACAGTGGCTGAAAGAGTAGCTGAGCAGCAGAGTCCAGATTTCGGACATGGGGGAGCTAGAGTACTACCTCGGGATGAGCATCACACGAAACCGGAGGGCGCACACACTTGAGCTGGGGAAGGCCAAATACGTGGCCAAGGTGCTGAAGCGGTACATCATGGAGGACTGCAAACCAGCTGGCAGTCCGGTCTACATGACCTGTGAACTGAGTGCGGCAATGGTGCCGCAAACGAAAGAAGAGCGGGAGGATATGGCAGGGGTGCCCTACCAATCGGCGGTGGATAGCCTCATGTATGCCATGGTGGCGACTCGACCGGACCTGGCCTACGCGGTGGGCCAAGTGAGCAGGTACGTGGCCGATCCAGGGCCACTACACTGGCAGGCGGTCAAGCGCATCCTCCACTACTTGCAGGCGACGCGGCATGCACACCTGAGGTTCGACGGCAAGGGGCGGGCAGACCCTTTGCGTCTGGTCTGCTACACGGACGCAGACTACGCTGGCGATGTGGACAAGCGGAAGTCCACATCCGGCTACGTGTTCTTCCTCGCTGGTGCAGCGGTCTCGTGGTGCGGCAGAAAGCAAGACTGTGTCGCTACCTCCATAGTGGAAGCAGAGTACATCACGCTGGCCGAGGCGGTCAAGGAGGCGATGTGGCTTGGCAGGTTGCTGGGGGAGCTGGGCGTGCCGTAGCAGGAGCCTACGGTGGCACAAGAGGACAACACCGGCTTAATCTCGTTGACCAACAACCCGACGCAGCACAAGAGGACGAAGCACATCGACGTGCATTATCACTACGCATGGGACATGGTTGAAAAGTGGCAGGTGGTGCTGCAGCACTACAGCACGCACAACATGCTTGCGGATTGCTTGACCAAAGCGCAACCCGTCGACCGGACTTGGGATGACCAGCTATGATGGGCTGGAGGACGCAGCGGAAGATGAGTAAGAGCAAGCAGGAGCAGCAGGCATGGCAGGTACAAGGGGGAGAATGTTGAAGATTGCCCCTTTGCATGCCCAAGTGCGGCGTTGGGAGGCACCGACGAGCCGCCAGAGAGAGAAAATTCCTCGTCAACGGATCTGGCAACTCGATTATTGTTCGGATCCTAAAATAGAGGATTGTCCCTAAACGTTGACAAGTTGCTCAATCTGGTGGAAGCTGTTTCACCAAAATCGGACTAGTAACGAGGGAGATATAGGCTTCCAAAGTTGGGGTGTGCTCGGCGGCTCTGGGAGCCGGCCGCGGTTCGACTTCCGGTGAATAATTGACTGGAACGAGTAACAAAATGCCATCTGGGGATTTTGCTCCGGAAGATCTGCCGAGGCGTCTGGTGGATGATCCGCCGGATTTCAAGATTGCAGTTTGTTACTGAGGGACAGCCAAAATCCTGGCTCGGAGTCCGAAACTCAGTAGTACAGTTTGTTACTCGGGGACTTCGTCAAGATTCCGACTGGAGGTCCGCGAACAGGTTTCAACCCACATCAATCCCCATCACCAAACTCGATGATTAACTCATCGAAACAGACCCCAAAGGCACGAGGGCCTCGCCACTACACGTAGGGACATATGCGCCTCCGGAATGGTGTTTTGATGGGTCCTTGATGTGTGAGGGTGCCTCGGCGGGCGACGTGGTGCACGCCGCCGACTGAGCGGCTGATTTGGGATGCTGCGCTTCGGCTGACGTAGCGGGAGCTACGGTAATCGGAATCACACACGGTTTGGTGTGTTGGAGAGCTCATGATTAGCCCTACAAATGTTTAGATCATGTTTATGTTCAAAAACTAATGCAAAATCGTGTTCTTCCCTTCGCAAAAGTGACTGTATTGTTGTGATACTGTCAGACATACACAGTTGTACAGTTGGTTGTGACCACTCGGCCATGTCCATGCTCGTGCAGATCCCTGAGGCGGACCCAGCTGGAGGCGGAGTCCCCTGAGGTGGTGCTCCACCCGCTGGAGGCAGCCTGGTAGCCTACCTGGTGTACCGGAGGGTTGCCACGACCTACGGACTGCGTTTGGAGACATTCAGGATTTTCTCGGTGGACAGCCCTGCCAGACTGATTTGCATGTTCGTTTTCTTACACTCTCCGGCTGCTGCCGGACATAGGCGTGTGACCAGTCGTTGTGTCNTGGTTGTGACCACTCGGCCATGTCCATGCTCGTGCAGATCCCTGAGGCGGACCCAGCTGGAGGCGGAGTCCCCTGAGGTGGTGCTCCACCCGCTGGAGGCAGCCTGGTAGCCTACCTGGTGTACCGGAGGGTTGCCACGACCTACGGACTGCGTTTGGAGACATTCAGGATTTTCTCGGTGGACAGCCCTGCCAGACTGATTTGCATGTTCGTTTTCTTACACTCTCCGGCTGCTGCCGGACATAGGCGTGTGACTAGTCGTTGTGTCCGTCTTTTTGTCTTGCATCTGTAAGATCAGACGGCGCTCCGTTTGGACGCCTGTGCGCAGAGTTATGGCCAAAATAGTGGTTTTGGGCCGGTTCAGGACACACAGGTGCCGCCGCGTGCGCCACCCGCTGTAGGCCGCGGCGGCTATTTATGCTGTGGACCTGTCATTTGTCAACTCTCTCTGCAGATTCACTGCAATGCAGCTTCTGAGACTTGTCTTGTCTCTCCTAGTCTGATCCTTGCTGTTCTCGCACCCGCTTGCATGCTAGTGCGTTAAGCTGACTGGTCTGTGTCACCACGTCAGCAGCAACATTGCTAGGAAGCTGTGGTGAATCTTCTCATGGTATCAGAGCAGCGAGCCAGAGCTCACACAGCTGCGCAGCAGAGACGCAGCGTTTGCAGCAGCAGTGAGCGACAGCAGCAGCAGCCCTGAGTGGCAGCAGCAGCACAACCCACCGCAGCAGCAACGGGTCTTGTGAGGGGGGGCCACCACCACGCAGCAGTGGATGCGGCCACGACAGCCGCATCAGTCAACACAGCCGCGGCCTCTCCACCCACCGCCGCAGCAGACGTGGCCGTGACATCAGCCGCGGAAGTAGCAGCGGCAGCGGCAAGAGGGAGCAGCTGCGGCAGTAGCAGCCACGGCAGTGGCAGCTGCCGCAGCAGCAGCAGCTGAGGCCTTGGCGGCAGCCGCGACAGCCAGCAGCGGCAGCAGCAGCCGCGGCAACAGCCAACAGCCGCGGCAGCAGCCAGCAGCCGCGGCAGCAACCAGCAGCGGCTGCAGCAGCAGCAGCAGAAGCCGCGGCTGCTGCAGCAAGAGCGCAGCAGCGCAGCGCAGTAGCAGCCGCTGCGCAGCAGCAGCGGCAGCGCAGCAGCGCAGCAGCAGCGCAGCAGCAGCGGCAGCGCAGCAGCGCAGCAGCAGCAGCAGCAGTGCAGCAGCAGTAGCGCAGCGCAGCAACGGCAGTGCAGCAGCAGCGCAGCGCTGCCGCGGCTGCGCGGCAGCGCAGCACCGCAGCAGCGCAGCAACAGCGCAGCAGCAGCGGCAGCGCAGCAGCGCAGTAGCAGTAGCGGCAGCGCAGCAGCCGCAGCGCAGCAGCATCAGCAGTGGCAGCGACGATGCCCGCAGCCCACTGCTGACGTCAGCAGACCCCTGCTGATGTCAGCGGTGAGCACGTTGACGTCATCACAGACTTGGTGAAATTTTTAACAAAAAGTCAATTTTTGCCAGCGTTTCAATTCCTCGAGAAACGCTAACGGTTCTGTGTTCGGACGACTTTTGCACCGCCTCAGCATGGAGTCAAGCAGCTCCAACGGCAAGGAGCCGGAAGACACCGTCACGAGCGGGGTTCGCAGCCCACGCTCAAAGGCAATTGACTTCCTATTGGTGGAGCATTCATCTCTCCGCCAGCGCCAGGATGAGCAGTCAGCGATTCTGTGGCAGATCCGCGATGCCTTGGTCTCTCTGTCTGGGACACCGGGACATTAGCCCGGGAACAAGAGAGAGGCAACCCCATCAGGCCAAGAGTCTGCTGGTCCCGCTGCCGCTCCTGCGCAGAGACGGGAGTCCATTGTCGAGGAGTGGGATCAGGCTTCCCCTCCCACTGGAGAGGATGCGCTTCGCCGGCTGATGGAGCAGATGAGTAGCCTGCGCATTGAGACGCCGGCGCCCAGTCCGAGGGGACAGCAGCAGCAGCAGCAGCAGCAGCATCCGGAGCGGCAGCAGCAGCAGCAGGTCGACCCACGTCAGGCCTCAGGTGCCGCTGGGGGAGCAGCGTTGATTCCTCTCATGCCTTTCCCACGTCCGCTCCTAGCACCACCTGAGGTCCAGCTCCCCATGGAGCGACGACCTAAGGACTTCGAGACTTCCCCGCCTCGCTACGACAACAAAGCGGGGTTAGACTGTTGGGAGTTGCTGTTTCAGGTATGGGTGGACTCGGAGGGGGTCTTGCCCTACTACCACAGCCAGTACCAGACGGCTGATCCGCTCCAGTCCCTTACAGCAGCGCGTGCCATGCGTGGACTGCTGTACGCGGTTCCATAGGAGACAGTGGTGGACTTCCGCCCTTTCCTGGGCGCGCCTGGGACTGGAGCAGGCGCAGACCCGCGCCGCGGCTGGGAGCTGGCGCTGACCCTATTTGCAGCTGAGACTCACGCGACCCGGTCCGCGCGTCTTCGCGAGTTCCACTCTCTTCATCAGGGACCCTCGGAGTCGGCAGCTGATTATTGGCGTCGGGCCATGCGCCTGTACACTCGCCTGGGCACCGGAGGCGGCTCTCAGCTCTGGGCGCTGGACACCATCATGCTGGGAGTGCGCCCTGAGCTCACAGACACCTTCTCCCGCCTCGACCAGGATGTCCTCGCATCCATGTCAGACACCCTGCAGCTACTGCCCTGGGCGCAGCGGTACTTCATCCAGGTCGCGACGGCTGACAAGGTAGCCCGCGCGCATCGGTAGGGCGCCATGGTCGCAGCAGCAGTGGGAGCAACGTCCTCTACGCCTTCCACACCGTCGTCCGCCTTCACCCCCACCAGCTCCACCTCTCTCTCTCGCCTCCTCCCCTGTTGCTCCGACAGCCACTGCAACAGTTGTGAAGGGGAAGAAGGGGAAAAAGAAGAAGGGACCGCAGCAGCCTTCTGCTGGCACCGAACGGGCTGTCCGCTGCCACAACTGCGGCGGACCTCATCGCTACACTGAGTGTCAGCAGGAGTTGGACTGGACGAGGATCACCCGCGGTCTTCAGGCAGCCCACGAGGAGCGGATCCGCACTGGAGCAGCAGCCCGTGCCGCGGCGACCTCGGGTGCAGCACCGGCGACAGGCCCGCCGCCATCCGGGGGGAGCACCACCCTGGACCCGAGGGACCAGACCATCGCAGAGCTACGTCGACTGCTGGCACTTCGCTCTCAGGGAGGTGCGAGTGTGCTGTCACAGCCGAGTGGTCCACAGACTGACTGTCCATCTGTGTTTGTTGCACGTGGTCATGCTTGTGGGGGGG
>SZWC01003563.1:174137-187191 GCA_023375785.1 Penium margaritaceum
CGTGCCATTCCCTATCTCTCCCCCCGGCTTCCCCCCCTCTCCTCCTCCGATCCTCCCTGCTCTGACCGACGTCCAGGCTGTGGGCTCCCCTCGTGCGCCTTCCCCCACTCCTTGTGCAGATCCTATTCTCATCTCTATTGAGGATGTCACGGAGGACACCCCTCCACCGGTGTCCTCCCCCGTCGATTTTGTGGGAGATCCCATCCTCGTCGCGATGACACTGTCTCCCCTGTCCTCACCTCCCATTCCCTCCTCTACCCACACCTCACCCCTCCCTCCTCTTGTCGACGTCCTCTCTCACGAGACCCTTCACCCCCTTCCTCCTTCTCCCTCTCGGTTCCCTTCGCCACCCGCTCCCCTCCCTAGTCTATCTTCTATCCCGACAGTTTCCCTCCACCCATCCGTCCCCAGTCCTGATTCCCTTCGGCGTCCCCTCTCGTCCCCTCTCGTGGATGTGCACACATGCTGCCTGGGCTCGTCCTTCCGTACCTCCTCCCCTCTCCCCTCGCACGCCTCTTCCTACTCCTCCCGTCCCTGCATCTCCGCTTTCTCATTCCGTCCTGGACACTCCTCCTCCCTCCTCACATGTTTCTTCACGCACCCGCTCTCGCACCGCTCGCACTCTTACCTATGGCTCTGTCCCTCTTCCCGCCATCCCTCTGCCTCCCTCCTCGTCCCCTATCCCATCTTCCATTCTGTTCGTTCCTCCCATGGCCTCTTCGTCGTCACCAGTCCCTCCGTCATCCCCTCCCTCTCCCTCCCAGGTCTCCTCTGTGCCTCTTCCCCCTTTCCCCTCCTCCGTCCCCTCTCCTTCCTCCCCCTCTCCTCTCCCCTGCTTGCTTCCTCCTGTCGTTGTGTCGTCCCCCATCTCTCCCCCACTCGTCTCCCCTCCTCCTCTGGCCTCCTCGTCTACCGTCCCTCCGCCTCCCTCTCCACCCCTCCCTTCCGTCCTTTCCCCCTCTCCGGCGGTCTCTACTCTCCCCCTTCCCTCCTGGCCTCAGCCCTCCACTGCTATTGTCCTCCCTTTGCCTCGCCCTTTGTCCTCTTACACCTTCCATCCGGGTCACATCCACGGTCGCCATTTCTTTCATCTCAAGTTTCGTCATGCGCTCGATGCCTGCACTCACCATCGCTTTGTTTGCGCGCCTGCATCTGTTGCGCGTGCCCTCGCGGTCACGTCTGTCCCGCCCACTTCTCCCTCTCCCTCTTCCCTTGACGAGTCCGATCCCCTCACCCTTGCCAACGCTCTTACACGTCCGGACGCTGCTACCTGGCACGCGGCCTGTGTTGCACAGCTAGCCGCTCTGGCTGAGCATGGCGTGCTCGAACTCGCTGACCTTCCTCCTGGTCGCACGGCTATCAAGGCCAAGTGGGTCCTGCGCAAAACTTTCATCGCCTCAGGTGCCCTTGACCGGTACAAGGCTCGTCTCATCGCCAAAGGCTACTCCCAGGTCCCTTGCGTCGACTTTACTGATACCTACGCCCCTGTCGGCCGCTTTACGACGAGTCGCGTCGTCATCTATGTCGCGGCTTACTTTCAGTGGGAGCTTCACCAGATGGACATGAACAACGCTTTCCTCCACGGTCGTCTTGAGGAGGAGCTGTACATGGTCCAGTCACCCGTCTTCTCCGATGATACCGGACGAGTCTGCTGCCTCCGTCGCACGCTTTACGGTCTCCGCCAATCTCCTCGTTGCTGGAACGAGGAACTCACATCCACCCTTGTTCATGGCGGTTTCCTTCCTAGTCAGTCCGGCCCCTCCCTCTTCATCGGTGGCACGACTTTTGTGCCCGCCTTCATTCAGGTGTATGGGGATGACCTCCTCATCACCTCTCCTTCCTCCTCCGTGATCTCCGAGACGAAGGGTCTCCTCTCCTCGGCGTACCGCATGAAGGACCTTGGTCTTGTGACCATGTTCTTGGGGATGCAGATTGTGCACCTCCCCGGCTGTCTGTTGGTCCATCAGGATCCCTATGTCCAGACCCTCGCGAACCGCTTTGCTTCTGTTGTCGACCTCTCTCGGCCACTACCTGCTGCCTCCTCGCCCATGCCACCAGGTACCCAGCTTTCCCTTCGTGTGGCCCACGACACGGAGTCGGGTGCGTTGGAGTCCGCCGTCACGTTTCAGTCCATCATTGGCACGCTCACATACCTGGCGGGCACTACTCGTCCGGACATCGCCTACGCGGTGAATGTCCTTGCCCAATATGCCCGTGAGCCTCACACGGCTCACCTCCAGGCAGGCCGCATATGTCCTGCGCTACGTCCTCGGGTCTGCCCGTGCCGGCCTCGTCTTCCAGGCCGGGTCGGATGTGCCTCCTCTAGAGGGCTACGCCGATAGTGACTATGCATGCAATTCGGACGCTCGCAGCTATAGCGGCTTTGTCTTCCTCCTCAGTACTGTTGCCGTCTCCTGGAAAAGCGGGAAGCAGGATTGTGTCACCCGCAACACTGGGGAGGCTCAGTATATGGCTTTGGGTGGTGTTGCCGCTGAGGCAGTGTGGCTTCGTCACCTCCTCGGTGAGTATCGTCTTCCCACCCCTGCTGTGCCTCTTTACACGAACAGTGAGAGTGGTTTGGCCATTACCAAGAATGCTGGTGCGCTTCATCGTCATACCAAGCACATCAATGTTGAGCACCACTACATGCGCGATGTTGTCGTGGCAGGCGATGTCTCTCTCCAGTTCATCTCTGCCGAGTTTCAACTCGCGGATTTTCTCACTAAGGCTCTCCACCAGCCTGCCTTCGGTTTGAGCATCGCTGCTGTCGGTCTTCGCACTCTTCCTCTGCTGGACTAAGACTTCTTTGTTTTCTTCTCTCCCTCCACTCCCCTTGCCTGCATCGCTTGGTCCTCTACTCGATGACCGCTCGTATGCTGCGTCCCTACTCCCTCCCCTGCTCTGGACTTTTTCCCTCCTTGTGTCCGTCCTTTATAGGATCTTCCACACTCGATGTCCCTCGTCGTTGGCGAGGTTTCTGCCACCTGTCTCCGTCCATTCTCTTCTCCCGTCTCTCCCCTCTGTCCTCCTCGTGTCCTGTGCGTGCCTCTGTTGTCGTGTGCCTTTAGGTGTTGGAGTACAGGTCCCTGACTCTCGCCCAGGAGTCCCCTCCTCGCCAGGTACTTTTGGGCTGCCGCTCTCGCCAACGGGGCGCTCCTGGCAGGGTACGCCGGCTGGGTGCTTCTGCTAGGGAGCTTCAGGGTGGGTGCTCCTGATGGGGTGCTTCGGTCGTGTGATTCTGGTGGAGTGCTTTTGGTGGAGTGCTTCTCGTGGGGTGCTCCTGGAGTGGTGCTTCCCGTGGGGTTCTCCTGGATAGGGTGCTTCTGGACGGGTGCTTCTAGACTGGTGCCGCTTGTGGGGTGCTTGTGGTGGAGTGCTTCTGGTGGAGCACCTCTGGTGGGGTGCTTTTGGCGGTGTCCACCTGTGCGGGTACTTATGGGGATGCTCCCAGCCGAGTGCCCCTGGTTGCGCGCGCGTCGGTGCCCTCGCTGGGCCTCGCGCATTGGGGTGTGGCTGCTTCCCCCACTGCGCACCTTCTATCTGTCTTGGTGGCGTGCGCCTCGTCTCTCGCGGCCGTCACTCTCTGCTCGTTGCCGCTAGTGTTGTAGTGTTCAAGCATTCTGCTTGCACTGCTTATCCTCGCTTGCGCTATCGTGTTAAGGTAGCAAACATTCCTCACTCCTTTAGTTAGCAAGCCTAGATCAGTCCTACATGCTCTGCTCGAACTGCCCTGTTGGGCCATGTTTGTATTGCTCTTGTGCTGTCACGGTGTATCTGTCACGCTGTGCTAGTTTCTTGGGCTACACTCGTTGTTTCGCTGAGCGAGCTGCGTACGCTCAGTGTGGTTCGCCACACTTTGTGGCGAACCACGTGAGCTGCAGGCACGCGACCCGAAAGGGGTCAGGCTCGCTCGCTTCTCAGGTTCATTCTTCGAAAACACTTTTCATTTGTCTCGTCTCGATCTCCGCTGTAGCCTAACTCCATGTGCCTCGTTCTCCTCACAGCCCTCGAGAGCCTTCCCTCTCACATCTCTTGAGAGGCACCTCCCCCTCACACCGTCGAGAGCCGGAGTTGGCCCCGCGGCTAATTCCCGGTGTTCCCCCTCACAAGCGCCGAGAGCCACCCAGCTCTCGGCATCACCCACTACCTCCCTCTCTTCCTATTCAACACTCAGGTCGCATCCATACTCCCTTGGTCAAGAGACTGCAAAATCTGCCCTTTCCTCGGTCGAACGCACGACGACTTGATTAAAGTGTAGAGTTTGAGTTTTTTTATGTTTGAGAAAGTGACTACAATTACCTGGCTGCGAGCCCTCGTTTGTTTTGAAAAGTTTGTAACCACGTTGTCGAACCTCCATGGAAACGGCCTTTCTAGCCTTCGAAAACATCATGAACATGTGACGTTCTGAGTTTTAGTCATCATGCATACTCTACTGTCAGCCTACCGGCAGAAAGCTGGTACTTGTAGTATCATCTGTACGGATTTCTCTCTCAATGCATAATTTTGTATGCTTGTGCACGTCCATGTACATGTCGCGTGAAAACACCTAACCACACATATTGCTATTTCCCATCAGCCAGAAGAGAACAAAACACATGTTACAATTCTTTGACTAGTTGTCGTTAAACCGTAGCCTCAGATTCAATGATGTGACCACCCTACTTCAATGTGTTGCGGCTTCTTTTCTTGTATCTTGTATCTACTACCAACGACGTGGTGTTACGTACCACATGTACACGAGTCCCTAATCTTTTCGAGTGGAAATTTCTATTATTACTCAAACAGCCCATCGCATCCCGAGGACTGCGATTTTCACCCCGACGGTCGAGGACAAACTGGCCAACTGCCCCGCCCTCAGTGGACATTCCCGAACCTTCCAACAGCTTTGACCACTCTCGCAAACCTACAAACAGAAGTATCACGACCTTTCGGTCAACTTCTCGACGCACCGAGACGAATTTGGATTTATAAAGATGCATCTCGCATCTTCACCGTCAATTCTTGAAGACCCCCGACTTCTCTACGGACCTTCTCAAATCCGACCACTCACGACGCGACTCTGCACGTGTCTCTGGACAATCGAACCAACAACCCCAACTATGCTTCATTGGTAACTCGACACTTGTATACATTTGTTCGATCATTTTGACACTTGTCATCGAAGTACACTTACCGCTAATTATAAATTGCTCAAGTGTCCCCAATTCCAAATCGTGTTTTGCCTCGCAACTTCTACCTATTCACCATCTACGCTCCGTTCGGCACAATACTTGGTATCAGAGAGCAGCGGTACTGGAGAGGCATCCGACTACTTTACCCATTCGGAGGACTACCTCGCACAAGCTGTCAGCACATCTCACAAGTCAAGACTTTGCGACTACGACTTGAGGCGAGCGAGCGCAACCGACGACTAGCAGCGGGTCTTCAGCGATGACTTTGGCGATGGAGGAGCAGAACGTGTCAATGCACGCGAACCCTCAAGCGACAGCAAATGCTGGCGTGGTAGGCTTTGCGGCAGCTGGGACAACCACTACGGCTTTGGAGACAAATCCGGTCAGAGACCCAACGGCGATGAACCTGCCGCCCCAACCAACAGCCTCGACGACGAAAACGGGGACGACAGGTGGCACTGGACGATAGGCACATATCAGTGAGGAATGGGCGAACTTGATCTCCGAGCTCGAGGGAATCAACAACCACCTTCTTCAACAAATCAACGTCGCGATGGAGGCTCTTCGCAATGTAAGCGCGCGTGAAGCGGTGCTCATCGAGAGAAATTACCAACTCCTGAGCGAACCAAAAATTTGTCCGGCTCCACCAGAACTGTTTGATCCTGCAAACTCAAAATGACCAAGGATTTGGATGTGGCTGACGAGTTTGGAGATGTACTTTATCGCTGTTGGGGTCAATGACAATAAGAAAAAAATGGACCTCGCGGCCGCGCTTTTGCGTGGCACGACGTCAAGTTGGTGATCCGACCTAAAGACCATCCAACGGTAGCAGGAGACTGGCGGGGTCTCATCGACGGCCCACGACACCCATCTCACATTGCCGACCGCAGGCATTCTACCCTTGGAGCAGAGCAACCCAGAGTGGCAAGACGCGCTAAGGCCACCAACTGAATGGAATGATTTTTCGCGCACGATGCTTGCACGTTGTGGACGACTGAATGGGAAGTCCGATGCATGGTACAAGCTCCATCGTCTTCATCAACAGTCTAGTGTGACATAGTACACACAGAGATTCCGCGAGATCATCGCCAAAGCAGACATCACCCCCGAAGAACTCTGTTTTCACTCCAACAATAGCCTCAAGCGAGATATCCGGCGAGCAATAGCTATTTTCAGCATCCAAAATGACTTGTCGCGGATGATCGCAATAGTAGAAAGGATCGACATTGCCAACTATAACGCTCGAATCCAGGAATCCTACGGCTAGCGACATCCTAACCATAATTATCGTGGAAATAGAAAAAATTAGTCGGCAGACTCCTCGACTCCAATGGAAGTGGACACCATGGACCCGAGAGATATGTGAAACTGCTACAACTACAGAAACGTCGGGCACATTGTTTGCAATTGTCGGAGCAAGCAGCAGGCCAAAAAGGGGGGAAATTCACAGAAAATTGAGTCAGGAAACGACACAGGCTAGGATTAAAAGGCACAACTCTTGTCTGTGAGGAGCGACCTGCGCCAAACGATCGTCCATCTGAACGGCCTACATCGTCGTAGAGGGTTTCTGAGATCGCAAAGTTTGACGAGGGGTCCAAGGATGACCAACCGGCGATGCTGCTAAAACTGTATCCTCGAGGATGCATAAGTCGTATAACAGTGCTGGCACTATTGGATGGAGGAGTTTCACACAGCTTCGAAAGCAACGACATGGTTCACAAGCTGGGTTTGCAGGCCAAACCATGGGTGTTTGAAGGGAAAACCATTGAGAGAAGAATACAGATAAGGAGACTCCGAGAACCACTTCGACTACAAGAGGGAGATCTACAATATGGAGGTCTTGTCCAATGGAACGATCACATAATCATCCTCAGACAAGATTTCCTGTATCGACACAATCTGCAGGTCGACTGGAACAGTGGTGATGTCTACGTGGAGATCGATGGCGCCAAACGACAATTTTTGCATGCGGGACGGAAGCCCACAGCATAAGTAGTAGAGGTGGAAGCAGTAGAGGAAGCCGCGGAAGTCAAAAAGTGAAAACATGTACTGCCGATACCGCTTAACGTGGCCAAGCACTATATACAATGAGGAGCTCATGCGTGGCTCATACATCTCGAGCCAATGGAAGAAGCGAAAGTGGTAAAAGCTGACTCATCGTCGGCCTCATTAGCCTCATCGGCATCAACGAAGTTCACGATGGTACCCGAAGAGTTCGCACCACTCATCCAAAAGTTTGCGAATGTCTTCCCCGACGAACTCCCAAAGACTCTACCTCCTCAACGGGAAATCGACCATCGCATCGAACTAAAGCCGTTCAGCAGACCTACCATTCGAGGGACCTATCGGATGAGCGATCATGAGCTGACTGGGCTGAAAAAGCAACTCAACGAGATGCTCGGTCAGTGGTTCATCCGTCCATCCACTTCACTATACGCCACACCAGTACTATTCGTAATAAAGAAAACTGGCGAGATGGGGATGCGTGTAGATAATCGGGCACTGAATGACGCTATTATCAGGAACCGCTATCCTCTTCCCCGAGCTGACAAACATTTTGACCAAATCCGAGGGGCTCGAATTTTCAGCAAAATCGACTTACGCATCGGATATCACCAGATGCGCGTGGCAGAAGCCAACATCGAGAAAACGGTGTTCCAAACCCGCTACGGGCACTTCGAGTTCACGGTCATGCCGTTGGGACTCCCAAACGTTTGTGGCAACAATGAACATTTTTCGTCCGTACCTCGACGATTTTGTCATGGTGTGACTCCCAAATGTCCCGGCGACATTCTGATGTATAGCCGCACCACGGAGGAGCATGGTGGATACCTCAGAAAAGTTGTTGAGGTTTTACAAAAGATAGATTCTTTTTTGGAAAACTCTCAAAATTCGACTTCGGTCGTCGTTCGATAAAGTTTTTGGGTCACGTCATCAACGGCAGGCGGATCACCATGGATCCGAAAAAAGTGGCAGCAGTCGCTAATTGGCCGACGTCGACCAACGTTCGAGAAATTGAGGTTTTTCTTGGATTTTGCAACTACTACTGGTGAATCGTACGGGACTACGCCCGAGTGTCATCGGCTCTTTCTGACCTCACTCGAGAGGAAAACGAGTGGCAATGGGGAGACAACAAATAAGAAGCATTCACCTCTTTGCAGAATGCTCTGACCTCGGCGTCAGCCCTTCGATTAGCTGATCCAAGGGTCGACTACACCATGGCCACAGATCCATCAGACCAAGCCATTGGCGCGATTCTTCTGCAAGACCACGGCCACACCGAACAACCGGTGACCTACATGTCTCGAAAACTACGAGGACCGGAACTCAACTACATAGTACACGAGAAGGAGATGTTGGCGGTTGTGCATGCATTCAGGACGTGGCGATGCTATCTAGAGTGTCGCCGATGCATTGTGCGCACCGACCACCACACGTTAAAATACTTGAAGACATACCGAATCTCAGTCGACGTCAAACCCGATGGATGGAGTTCCTTGAATCCGGGTTTGACTACAAAATCAAGCACCGGCCAAGCAAAATCAATCCGGCGGACACACTCAGTCGACTACCAGATTTTATGGCTGACGTGGCGACGCTACAGTTACAGCGAGACCCATACCTCGAGTGACTATTCGCACGAGGCTACGACCAGCACGGTGGATATGATAAAATGAAATTATGGTTCGACGCACCCTACTGGCGACGACGCTTCACTCGCCAAGTGGTCGTTCCGTCGAGCGACGAACTTCGCCGTATGCTGCTCGAGGAGTGTCACAACACCGAACCACGTGGACACTTCGGAGAGGACAAGACGCTGAAGAGGCTAGAAAAAAACTATTGGTGGGACAAGATGCAATCCGACGTGACCAACTTTTGCAAAACCTGCGACACATGTCAGCAACAAAAATCCCGTCGCACGAGGCCACTCGGACTTCTGCAAATGCTCCCTGTTGCGACAGAACCATGGGCAGACATGTCCATGGACTTCGTCACAAGATCACCGGTCACACCCGAGGGATATGACGCAATCCTCGTGGTCGTCGACAGGTTCTCCAAAATGTAGCACTTCATCACGACAACGACCACCGTCATCGCCAAGGGAACAACACGACTCTTTCTAAACAACATCGTCCGACTACACGGTGTACCGAGAACCATCACGAGCGACACGGACGGTCAATTCATTAGCTTTTTTTTGGTGCGAACTGATGACTCGCTACGATAGCAGAATTCAACTCTCAACGGGGTTGGACCCTCAAATCGACGGTCAAACTGAGCGGACAAACCAGACCCTCGAACAGCTTCTCCGAACACTATGCGAACCTCACAGGTCGGATTGGGCACAAAAACTCCCAACTGCTGCAATCGCATACAATTCGGCAGTTTCCACCGCAACGGGTAAAACCCCATTTGAAGTGGTGTATGGAAAACTTCCCGCCACACCAGCTGACCTACAAGGTCGTAGCAATATTCTCACGGTCGACGTTCAACGTGGAGACTTAACCACCATCTGGGAAGAAACACGACAAACCCTCGCGAAGACACCAAGAGCGATGAAGCGAGCAGCTCACCGAAATCGCAACGACGACATCTTCATCGCTGGTGACAAAGTCATCTTCAGCTTGGAAAACATCGAGCTCCGCGGATCCGACTGTTCGAAGCTCAAACCCGGATGGTTGGGCCCATTTGAGATCGACCGCATGCAAAGCCCTGTGGTTGCGCGACTCAAACTCCCCGACACCATGCAAGTTCATACGGTGTTCCATGTCAGCGGACTCAAGCACTATCGAGGCCCTGGAGAGAACTTCCCTAGTAGAGATGTCCCTCCTTCGCCTCCCGTTCAAGTGGACGAAGACACGGAGAACGTCATCGAGGACATCCTCGGCCATCAACGATGAGGCAAGATGACAGAATATCTCGTCAATTGGCACAGCTACGACACCGCGCATAACAGCTGGGAACCGTACGACAACCTCCAAGACATCGATTATCTCATTGAAAGATACTACCGCCGTCACCGGGCCACATCTGTACGCGCGCCGGGACGTCGCGGCTTAAAGGGGGGGAAGCGTTAACGTACCATATGTACAAGAGTCCCTAATCTTACCGATTGGGCATTTTTTTTATTACACAAACAGCCATCGCGTCGCGAAGACCATGATATTCACTCCGACGGTCGAGGGCAAAATGGCCAATTGCCCAGCCCTCAATGGATATTCCCGAACCTTTTGAAAGCTTTAACCTTTCGCTCGACTTCTCGACGCACCGAGACGAATCTAGATTTATAAAGATGCATCTCGCATTTTCACCGTCGATTCTTGAAGACCCCCGACTTCCCGGCGGACCTTCTCGAATCGGACCACTCATGACGTGACTCCGCACGCGTCGCTTGACAATCAACCCAACGACCCGACTATGCTTCATTCGTAACTCAACACTTGTATATATATGGTCGATCATTTCGACAGTTGTCATCTAAGTACACTTATCGCTAAATATAAATTGCTCAATTGTCCCAAATTCTATTTTTTTTCCTCACAAAGTCTACCTGTTCACCATCTACGCTCTGTTGTGCGTAACAAGTGACAGTTCTGTTTGAGACAGATTCTGACACATTTTGGGTCCGGCACGCTACATCTGTTAAGTGTGTGCTTTCTGGCTGTATATTGTTGTGGAGCGAGTCCCGCCTAATACCTCCACGATCAATTTTTGATGCAAAATGTCAGGATTGGTAGCGAAACCAATTATGCATCGATACATTTATCAACTCTTCAATTTCGTCTGCTATGAACCCATCGAATTCCGATGGCTACGATTAACGAAACCTCACCGTTCTGACGACTGCAATGCGAGCTTCCATGGCCTTGAACCGGCGTCATGATTTTGATTTTGAATCTATGTGTCGGGGGCGGGACACGACGCGACGAAGTCATCCGTGAGAGCCCGCAACCTTTGCCAAATCCGCCAAAGGGAGTGGCGAAAGAAAAAACCAAGAATGAGATACCCCCCAATTTCTTCTATTTTGGAGGTGATTTATGCCTATGTGGCATTGTTCCCACAATCTGGGTAACGTCCTATCGGCGGAAATAACTAAAATCAGACCAAATGCATGTGATCTTGATTCTAATAAACAACATGATTTAAGACATCACTTCAGGAAGTCTGAACCAGCATCTACGGTCAAAACGACGCTCTCTTCTTGCCGACGGCACGAGAAAGATTGTCGGCTTTGGACGAGCCGCTGGGTGTGCGAGTCGGCTGCCGAAGTCGACGCACCCTTGCGTCGCGCAACAAGCATCCACGTTCTCCCGAAGAATCAGGGATTATGTCCGTCATTATCAGACAGCATGAAGCAAAAGTTTGAAGGAGTCCTACTTGATGTCCCGATGATTCGAACCACTTCCCTCCTACTCGAAGAATCATAAAAGAATCTGATTTCCGGAGGGAAATGTATGGAAACCCAGAGTCAAAATCAAAATCAATGCGTCGGTTCAGGGCCCATATTCGTAAGTTTTAAACAGCTGTCGCGAAAAGCATGCACCTGCGACCACGAGTAACGATGGCCTGGTGTTGCGAGGTTTCTTCGGTCAGCAATGATTACATTCTCAATGCATTTTTGCCATGTTGTCGTGGCCCTCGTTTCCCATGGCTGCCGCCCAGATTAGACGCTCGTATATATATTTTTCTTGTGGGCGCCACGGGAAACAAGGGCCACAAGAGGGATCGATAGCGGTCGATGCAGAAAGAAGGTTGCGGAACATTGCATGCGTTGCCCACGTTTCGCAGACAGGGCCCACTTCTCCCGCGTTCCACGCAGTCGAGAGAAATTCGAGTGCCAATTACAGCCAGCAGCAATCACGTGAAATGAGCAGTAGCGTCACAAAGAAAGGAGAGGTTCCAAATGTCTTGCGAGATATGCTGGCCTTGGTGAATCTTGGAATAACGTGTAATGACACATGCGCCGTCATTCTTCCTTGCCTGGCGGATCTTTGTCGTCGTAAATTCAGCCAAGATAGCAGAGATCTGAGAGCGTGCCGGCCAGAACCGCTAGAAAGTCGCTGTTGCGTTCTCAAGCACTTTCGCGATTTTCGAGGGATCTGATCTCAGGCCGCTGTCGGCGCAGTGTGGTGACATCCGTCATCTGCGTGAGGGCGGACGTACCTTATGAATATGCGATTCTGTACTGCTGGCGCAGCGCAGGGTTCTTGCGAGGGAAAAGGGAGGAGAGGAAGGACGTGAACAGGAAACTCGAGGTTCGTCCTGGCGTCTCAATACGGACGCAAGGGAGTGTACACGCGTCGAGGTGTCCACCACAATTTGAATGGTTCATTCAGCCAAAACCAGTGGAAGGGAGTGTGCGGCATGAGAGAAAACGCAAGTTGCTTGTATACCTGATCAAATCTGGACATTGACGCGGAGCCACACCACTTATCCGTGCGGCCCAGAGGTTCTCCCTGCGGCACGCCTCGCGCGCCGCCCGCCGACTGCATGCTTGTGGCACCGCAGTAGAGGTAGAATTTGTTTTTGCGTGGCCCTACCCCAGTGTCTTTCCTCAATGTTGGCGGACGGCCGGGCGCTGCAACACTTTTGGCCTTCCTCTCTCTCCAACCTCGCCAGGGTCACCTTCAGAGCCGTGCCATGTCGTACACCAATCGTGAAGAACACATTCTTCCTTACAGCGACGCTGTAAGTATGTTTGTTTGTCGCTTTGTCAATGGCAGCAACGCTGTGCAATTTGCGACCTGCGCTGGATTCTCATCATCCCCTGTTTAGCCCGAAATGACCAACTTGTAACTCTCTCCTATCGTCACAAAGCATATCGCCCTTCTACGGCAGAAGATCCCCCCCCCCCCCCCCCCCCCCCCCCCCCCCCACCCCCC
>SZWC01003564.1:43050-56039 GCA_023375785.1 Penium margaritaceum
GACATGCAGAAGGAGTAGAAGGCTGGGGACATACAAAAAGTTGAGGAGCGACCGTACACGGACAAGGGTGATTCCCTCGTTGGTTGTTGTGTCCGAGGAGGAGGAAGAGGGCTTCCCCAGGAGCAAAAGGAGAAGGATTGCAAAGTCTCGCAGCAGGAAAGTGGTCTTCATAGACGACTCGGAAGGAGAATGCGCAACTTCTAGGAAGCTGCATGCTCCTACCCTTGTTCCAGGGGTGCCTGGTGTGAAACTGCCCGCGTGCATGGCTTCAGCTAGTGGAGCTCAAACTTCTTCTGGCTTCCAGGAAGCTTCTGCCGCCTTGCAGAGCAGTTTAGCTCCCGAGAGGGGTGAGTTTCCGACGACTGCTACGGAGGCAGAGGCTGCACAAGTTGGAGAATCTGCCACGGGTTCGATGGCAGGAGGGGTGGCAGGTTTTCCTCCTCTCACCATGGGAGCAGTCGAGGCTTGCTCGGCCACGCCACGTCTCACCCCCCAACCAGCTGACCTCTGTGCTGCAGCTGCAGAAGCACCTCCTGCCACCGAACCTCTGGAGATTGGTACGGAGTCCACAGCTGCAACGGCCGCTACAGCTCATGCGACTCGCAGCCGATCTCGCCTGCGAGCCGCCTTGTCTGACCCTCTGCAAGCTCAGGATTGTACATCGAGAAGCTTCCATGGTGGTTCCATGACCATGCAATCCGCCGCACGACCAGCAGTTACTGCTGCAACAGCGCATGAAGTTGGAGCCAGCTTGGACGCTTCTTCTAGCAATCGTAAGCGGCCAGAGGAAGCAGCATTGGCGGAGGAGAGGAGTGCCCATTTTTTGGCCGAAAAGGATGACTCCATGGTGGAGGTAGAGGACGGCAAAAGAAGAGTTACAGTGGAGGCCTCTCCTTTCCTTTCTCCCTCGGAGGCTGCTGCAGGCCTTGCCACAGCAGAGTCTGCTGCAGTCCTTACTGCAGTGGAAGCTGCTGTGCCCCTTGCTGCAGCAGATGCTGCTGCAGCAGAATCTGATGCAGGCAGAAAGGTCTCAGCCAGACTGAGGCCCACCGCTGACCTCTACTGCAACAGCCCGGACGCAGCAATGCAGGCACATGAGAGACCGGCAGGTGCGGCGGTTGGAAATGCATGTGCTCTCTCTGAAAAAAGCCAGGAGCTCCATGCCCCGCCCAACATGGCTGCCGTGACCTGCAGTGCAGCGGCGGGCCTGCTCACTCCGGCCCATGAACCGCTCTGCAACGGCCAGTCCAGTTTGGCAGGTGCTTCGCCTGGGTTTGCATGGCACACAGACGCTTGTGCTTCACGGCACAGAGCTGCCACGGCATGCGGTGCAGGGGGCTTGTCCGCGTGCGCACCGCCCTGCGGGCCGTCGTGCACCGGTCAGCGATGCACGACGGCCTCCGAGGCCGTCAGCAAGTCGCCCACGGTGAGCAATTCGCCTGGGCGCAACGGTTTGGTGAGAGCCATGTTTGCCGGGGGCCGGGATTTCTCTCTGCGTGTTCGCCGTCATGGTCCCAGGAAAGCGAGAGACGCCCCCTCTCTTTCTTCTTCTTCTTCTTCCGTTAGTGCACGCAGCAGGGTGCGGCGGAGGAAGTTGGTTGGGGTTGCAGAGCCGGAAAAGGAGAAGGGGGATGTGATTCAGACTGAAGTTCTTGATGGGCTGGCACTGTCGCCACGTGTGCTCTGTCTTTCTTCGGCCGGTGGCCCTGTTGAAGATGATCCTGCTGCCATCTGCCGAATGTTGCTAGTAGAAGAGGGGAAGGAGGAGCAGCAGCAGCATTCGAAGCCTCGTCGGAGACGGCGGCAGAGGCAGCTGATGCTTGATGAAAGCAGCAGCGGTACGAGTAGGGATGGATCGGATTCTGAAACTGCACCCAAGGGAAATCAGACCCAGTCGGGCATAGCAGGAGGAGCGAAAGCTGTTCTCAGCACTGCAGTAGCAGCAGCAGCAGCAGCAGCAGCAGCAGCAGCAGCAGCAGAAGCAGCAGCAGCAGCAGCAGCAGCAGGAGCAGCTGCAGCAGCAGCAGGCAGTATCATTTCAGATGTCAGACCAGCAACTGGCATTTCTACAGAAGCACACATGCCCCCCTTTGCGTCTGCTGATGCATATTGTGGTGACGCTGCTACCACAGCAGAAGCCGCCGATGCTGCTGCTGCTGTTACAGAGTTGGGTGTGCTTGCGGACACAACAGAACAAGCAACACAAGAGGGCACTGCTGTTGCAGAAGCGGGACCCCCTGCTGCTGCTTTTGCACCTGGGGCTTTCCTTGCTGTGGATGCTGCCGCCAACACGAGGTCAGAGTGTGGAGCGGGTCGGTCTGTTGTGGAGGCAGAACCTTTGAAACAGAAGACGTTGCTCGAAGAAGGATGGCTGCATACTGTGGGCTCACACTTGCTTCCAGAAACCGAGCAAGCCGCAGCAGTTCTTACGAATCAATTCACAGCTTTGCTCTTGGCAAAAAGTGCACCAGCAAAAGCAGTAGGTCCAGCACCAGCACCAGCAGCTGCAGTGGCAGTGACAGCACCAGAGGCCGCTGCAGCAGTGTCAAGAGCGTCAGAGGCAGTTGCAGCAGCAGCGGCGTCCGTCACTGCTGAAATGTTGTCATCAGCAGCAACAGTCTTGGCAGCGGCAGAAGCAGCAGCAGCAGCAGCAACAGCAGCCGCAGCAAGTACAGCATCGGATGCTAGAGTGGCAGGAGCAGCAAGAGTGGTGGCAGCAGCAACGGAGGCCATGACGGACGCAGCTTCTAGTACGAGTGGAGGACTGCTCGCATCACCCTCTGATCCTGTTGGGAAGAGGGGGTGTGGAGTGGCCAGGGGATCAGATGTGGGGCCAGGGGCAGGTTCAGTTGGACCAGTTTCAGATTCGGCGCACCCAAGGTCAGATGCAACATGCGCAGCAGCTGCAGCAGATCCCGCAGGTGCAACAGGTCCAGCAGGTGCAGCAGGTGCAGCAGATCCAGGAGGTGCAGCAGGTGCAGCAGATGCAGCAGGTCCAGTAGATACAGCAGGTTCAGCAGGTTCCCTTAAGGCTCCATCGGTTTCCGATGGGGGTGTGGCACGTGGTGAGGTTCCAGGTTGGTGCGTGGAAGCCGTCCTTGCTCTCCCTGCACCTACTGCCGCTCCAGCCACTCGTGGTGCGGCTGGCGCCGCAAGGCTGGTATGCCAGGCGCTATCTCAACAACGTGGCATGGCTGGAGCAAGACTGCGGGAGACTGCGGTCACGGATTGGTGCTTTGTGAGAGGGGCTGGGGGTGCATCTGCAAAAGCAGCAGCAGCAGCAGCAGCAGCAGCTGCAGCGGCGGNGAGGAGGAGGAGGAGGAGGAGCATCAGTGTCGGATGGTGACAAATTGGCTCTCAAACACCTTGACAGTCTTGGGTCAGCTAGAGGTGAAAGCTTGCCAGTACGAAAGCACGCAAGATCGAAGAAAAAGAGAAGAGGGATGTTGTCAATGTCCAAAGGATGGCTGAGCTGGGACGAGATGGAATTGCGCATGAAGCGTGGCAACGATGGCTGTGGTGGTGGCAGTGATCGCGGTGGCGGCGGCAGCGGCGGCGGCGGCGGCGTCGGGGGCGGCGGAGGCGGTGGTAGCAGCTGTGACTGTGGCGATGCTACTGCTTTGGCTGTTGTGGCTGCAAGGGTGAGTACTTCTCCAGCCGTCGGACCCACCGCCCTTCACTTCGAGCCAGACTTGTGCATCGCAGCACAAGCACGAGCGAGGAGCCAAGCCGACGAGTTGAACTCGAAGACGCCTTTGCTTCAGAGGCCATGGACCATGAGCCAAGCTGCCGCAGCCGAGCTCTCTGGAGGTACTCCAAGGGAGGGGGACTCGGCTGCTGCCGAGCTGATTGGTTCGGAAAATGCTCCTGCCGTTGAGGGCAATCCTCCTCTGCGAGTCTACGTCCGCCGAATGCGCCGTGCCAGTCGGTCCGGAGCCAAGGAGCCGAAGCGTGAGCTTGAGGAGGTGGGCTTTCCCGGATCCCGACTGGACTTTTGGTCCGTTCGGGAATCATCTGGGGGTCGACAGACCGAAGATGTGAAAGCCGATCTGCGGCGTAGGCTTGAGTCTGAATCTGGGGCCCAGCCCGTACTCATGTGTGATGCCGAGCCGGACGTTGAGCCGGAGCGCGAGGGCGAAAACGAGTGTGAGCTTGATCGTGTTCAAGGACTTGAGCCTGAGCCCAAAGTTGAGTCCGAGCGCAAGCTTGGCGTCAATCCCCAGCCTAGGCCCGATTCTGAGTCGAGTCCTGAGGCAGAGCGAGAGGCCGAAGTGGAGCTACAGCCTGAGCATGACTTGGAGTCTGAGCCTCGGAACCAGGCTAAACCCAAGTCGCAGCCTGTGTCAGAGCCTGAGCCTGAGCCTGAGTCTGAGGCCCAGCATGATCTCCAGCGCAGGCCCAACCCTCTGACCAGGGCTGAGTTGCAACCCAGGCCCAAGTTTCAGCCTGAGCCCACACGCAGCTGTGGGCCCCAGCCCGCGCAGGAACCTTCTCCTGACCTTGAGCTGCAGCTGAAGCAAGAGCCCAAGCCAGGGCTGGAGCCCCTGCCTGAGCCTGTCGCAAAATGCAGTCAGGAGCCTGAGGCCAGGCCTGAGCCCAAGACCAGGCCTGATCCTGAGGCCAGGCCTGAGCCCGAGCCTAAGCAGAAGGCTAAGCGCGATGCGGACCACGATTGCCAGAGACCTTCCTCTGGGTTGGAGGTGCTTTCTCTCACTCAGTCTTCCCCCTCCACGTGCCTCGCCAATCCTCCTCCTTCCACAGGCTTCGACGTTCTCTCTTTGTGTGGAAGGGAGCCGGTGAGCCTGCACTGTGTACAGCCTGTGACCCCTTCACCACCAGAAGTATCTCAAGCAGCAGTAGCAGCAGCAGCAGGAACTGCAGGAGTTGTGGAAACACCTCCACCATCGGTAGCTGCAGCATCAGCAGCAGACGTGTCTACCACATCAGGGGCTGCAGCTACGTCAGAACCACATGCAACATCACGAGCAGCAGCGGCAGAAATAGCAGCAGCACCACCACCAACAACAACAACAATACCATCACCAGCAGCACCAGCACCAGCACCATCAGCCGCAGCAGCAGCACCAGCTCCAGCAGCAACAGAAGCAGCAGCAGCTGCAGCAGCAGCAGCGGCACCAGCTCCAGCAGCAACAGAAGCAGCAGCAGCACCAGCACTAGCACCAGCTCCAGCAGCAGCAGCTGAAGCAGCAGCAGCAGAAGAAGAGGAAACAACCCCAGCATCAGCGGTGGACATTCCATGTGCAGCGCAGTGTGCAAGCCGTGCACAAGAGCAAGCTGGGGCACCACCCCACAACCTGGCCATGGTCACATGTTCACCCCCAGCACACAACTGTCCACTTGCGGCGTTGCCCATGCCGCTGCCTGGGCCCCCACAGTCTCTGCCACCGCTGGCAGCAGCTGGCGTACCTGCGTCACCTCCAGTGATGGTAGCAGCCCGATCAGAAGAGGAGGGCAGCCTGGAGGCACGTCGCAAGAGGAGGAGGCAATGCGCCAAGTCCCTTCCAAGCCCTCCCCGTGCTTTGTTTGAGACGAAAGGCTGCAACGCATCTGTACTTAGCTCACCGAGGCCTCCTCCTCTTTCTACTCCACTTGGCTCAGGGATGCTGGCTCGTGGGCAGGGCAGTGCGGTGGAGGAGGGGGAGGAGCAGGTGATGGCTGAAGAGACTGTTTTGCAATCCTTGCTCGAACAGAAGACTCCTGCGACGGGAGGGGCTGGCAGCGGTGTGGGAGGAATTCCCAAGGAAGGATTGGAGGACATGGTTACGCTCGACTGGGTGCAGTGCGACCACTGCAAGAAGTGGAGGAAGCTTCCAGGAAGCACATCGCACGAGGATGGATTGCCCTGGTTCTGTTCGATGAACCCGGACGCCGCCTACAACCGTTGTGATGCTCCCGCTGAGGAGGAACATGGGGACGATGGTGCTGCTGGAGAGTCTGGGCTGGGGGAGGTCATTTGCGCACTGCCCGGATTTTGCGGGCAGGAGGAGAGAGACCGGGGCAAGCCAAAAAATGTAGATTTCTTCGTGGAGGTGATGTTGCAGCATCTACGGTGGAGAGTGAGGGAGGCTCGGGAGGACGTGGTGGGAGCGCTGAGATGGTTGGTGGTGGCTTTGGAGAAAGACGGCGGAAGGCTTTTTCGGAGGGAAGGGTTACCTGTTCCACCCCGAATTGCTCAAATTAGAGATTTTGCAGCTCGACTCGTTCCTGGCCTTGGATTGGTGTACCATCAGGCCTCCACGTCAGCGATGCCACGTCAGGGAAGGCGACGAAAGGTCAGTGGTTCTGAGGAGGCAGAACTTGGTCTCCGAGGATTTAGGCGAACCGATGCTACAGCTTCCTGGAAGGTTCCCTCTGGGCTTGCTCCAGGGCTCGTGTTTGACACGATGTCCCTCCAGAAAGCTCTGTCTGCCCTTTCCTCAAATTCCCTGTCTGGCGCCCTCACCCGGCTCCCCCTTCTTCCCTCGGAGGAGCGTTTCTTCCTCTCCCCTGCCACCTTGGTGGTCGTCCCCTCGACGCTCGTCCAGCACTGGCTGTCGCAGATCCGTCAGCATGTGAGGGAGGGAGAACTGAGGGTTTTTGTGTACGACGGGCCGGGAGTGGCTGCTGGCCGCATGCCCCCCGTGCAGCACCTGGCATGGGACTACGACATCGTCATCACGACGTTCTCGCGGCTGAGTGTGGAGTGGAGTGGCAGCTACAGCGCCATGAGGAGAGGGGAGAGTGTGTGGTGCAGCCGCAGCGGCAGTGGTGGTGGTGCCGCTCGTGCTGATGGTGCTGCTAGTGGGGACGGAGGTGGGACGGAGTGGGTGGGTGGGAATGAGTGTGATGCGATGAGATTCGGTGAGGGTGGCGCAGGTCTCGTTGGTTGGGATGCAGGTTGGATCAGGACGGAGAGGGGAGATGGGGGACGAGGTGAGGGCTGGCAGGAGGCAGGGAGGAGGGTGACGAGGGAGAGCAACGCAAGACAGGTCTATTCGCAGGGTAGGGAGACAAAAAAGAGAGCCAGGAACAGTCCCATGAGCAAAAGTGCCACTGGTGCCGCCGGCGGCAGTGCCCATGCCAGCGCCAGAGCCAGTGGTAGAGCCCTTACCCTGGCGGAGGGGGAGGAGGAGGCGGCGGAGGTTTCGCCTCTCCTGCGCATACACTGGCTGCGAATAATTCTCGACGAAGGCCACACCCTCGGTTCGAGTCTGGCCATGACCAACCGCCTGGAGATGGCGGTCACGTTGCGAGCGGGGAGCCGTTGGATTCTGACGGGGACGCCCACGCCGAACACCCCGAGCAGCCAGGTTTGTGTCGCTCACTCGCACACATGCTTCCTCCTGCTGCCAGCTCTTTGCCTCATCCTGTCCTCAGCAGAAATTACGTTGTACAGTTGAAGTTTTGCCACCACCAACCCCGGCTTGAGGTAGTGGTGACTTGTGGGCCGTCATTGGATTCTGATGGGGACATCTGTGTCAGTTGACAAATGCTGATGTGGACGTCCACATCAGACGTTGAATTCGAGCGCCCATGCCCGTGCAGGTATGAGCCAGGTTTGGGCCGCCCACGAAGCATCGTTGATGTCACTTCCTGCAGCGTGTCTGCCTTGTGTGGAATGCCTTGGACTCCACTTGTAGCTGTGGGGATGTCTGCAGCGGCAACGGCAGCTGTAGGTAACGCCACCGCTGCTGATGTTCATACTTTGGCTGCTCCGCAGGACTGACTGTGAGGAATGGAGGAGGAGGGCAGGCAGCAGCTGCTGCAGGGCATGCTCTACCGTGGTTTGGAACACAGACAATTTCGCTTCTTGTGCTTTCTGCCTGTGCAACTTGCATGGGCATCTCTGCTTTCTTTTTTATGGTCCCACCGAACGAGCACGTGCAGGTAGCGCATTCGCACCCTTCCTGCGGTTTCAGCACAACACGCATTTTTCTTGTCTTAGCGCAGAAGCTCTGTCAGACGTCTGAAATGGTTTTCTTTTGTGGTTGCTGGTAGGTGGCGCGTCTTCACCNCTGCTGCAGCTGCTGCGGCGCTGCATGCTGGTGTCGCGCAAGGACGAGATTCGCACTATTCCTCTTTGCACCAGAAAGGTGGGGTGATGGTTTCCAGAACGTCCGCACACTCTCACCGTGCAACGTGGTCGGTTTCGGACAAATGAGTTTGCTATTTGCCACAGATAGGAGTAGGGCAGCAGTCGCTTGCTTCAGCAGGGCAAGTTACTGCTGCCACGTTTTTCTCTCGGATGTTCCGCAAAACGTCTTTGAGGGAGGTGGGCAGGCAGCTGCCTCTGCAGCTGTTGCAGCGCTGCATTTTGGCGCTGCAGTTTGGCGCTGCAGTTTGGCGATGCAGTTTGGCGCTGCAGTTTGGCGCTGCAGTTTGGCGCTGCAGTTTGGCGCTGCAGTTTGGCGCTGCGTAAGAACGAGATCTGCACCAGTCCTCCGTGCACCAGAAAAGTGATAAGAATGGAAGGGAACGGAACAGTGTTCTGCCCTTTGCAGACTTTCGCTGCTGTTTTGAAGTTATGACACTGTCTTGGAATCCTAGTATCTCCTCGTTGCCGCCGTTTTGCATGTGTGTGCTCGAACTAAGATGCTCTACAAATCGCACTCTATCCATCCTGAGTCCATTTCGAATGGTCACTCTGTTTCACTCCCCTCCTTCACTGCCTCACCTATTTTTTCTCTCTCTCTCTAATCACTCTGTCTCTAATCACTCGCTAAGATGCATTTGGTGGGCTTGTCTTTCTCCTCCTGCTGCTGAATTGACTCTGCGACGCGATTGCCTTCACAGGTGACGCTGCTATCCTTCACTCCCGAGCACGCCCGACACTACAACGAGCTCGTCGACACGTTTTGCAAAACGTCTAAGTTTTTTATTTGCCGTCANATGCTGGTGTCGCGCAAGGACGAGATTCGCACTATTCCTCTTTGCACCAGAAAGGTGGGGTGATGGTTTCCAGAACGTCCGCACACTCTCACCGTGCAACGTGGTCGGTTTCGGACAAATGAGTTTGCTATTTGCCACAGATAGGAGTAGGGCAGCAGTCGCTTGCTTCAGCAGGGCAAGTTACTGCTGCCACGTTTTTCTCTCGGATGTTCCGCAAAACATCTTTGAGGGAGGTGGGCAGGCAGCTGCCTCTGCAGCTGTTGCAGCGCTGCATTTTGGCGCTGCAGTTTGGCGCTGCAGTTTGGCGATGCAGTTTGGCGCTGCAGTTTGGCGCTGCAGTTTGGCGCTGCAGTTTGGCGCTGCGTAAGAATGAGATCTGCACCAGTCCTCCGTGCACCAGAAAAGTGATAAGAATGGAAGGGAACGGAACAGTGTTCTGCCCTTTGCAGACTTTCGCTGCTGTTTTGAAGTTATGACTCTGTCTTGGAATCCTAGAATCTCCTCGTTGCCGCCGTTTTGCATGTGTGTGCTCGAACTAAGATTGTAGCTCTACAAATCGCACTCTATCCATCCTGAGTCCATTTCGAATGGTCACTCTGTTTCACTCCCCTCCTTCACTGCCTCACCTATTTTTTCTCTCTCTCTCTAATCACTCTGTCTCTAATCACTCGCTAAGATGCATGTGGTGGGCTTGTCTTTCTCCTCCTGCTGCTGAATTGACTCTGCGACGCGATTGCCTTCACAGGTGACGCTGCTATCCTTCACTCCCGAGCACGCCCGACACTACAACGAGCTCGTCGACACGTTTTGCAAAACGTCTAAGTTTTTTATTTGCCGTCACAGGTGACACTGCTATCCTTCACTCCAGAGCACGCCCGACACTACAACGAGCTCGTGGAGACGGTTCAGCGCAATCTGCTGCTCGCCGACTGGTACGACGCCAACCACGCAGAGTCCCTCCTCAACCCGAAGCAGGCGAAGCTCGCGCGCACGTCCATCTACAACGTGCGCCTCTCGTGCTGCGTGGCGGGCCACATGAGCCTCATCGACCTCCCCGGCGAAATCGACGACACAATCCAAGATCTCGCGGCAAACCCTCCTCTGTGGGCGGTTGAGGAGCGTGACCACCACCCCGACGGTCCACCTCAGGCCTGCGGTGGCTGTGACCGCCTCCATGACCATGACCATGACCATGACCATGACCGTAACGAGCGAGCGCATGACGATGATGGTTGCCATCGTGATGGCCATGGGAGTGAACCAGATTGCGAACCTGAGCACAGGCTTGCTCGTGGTCAGCAGGACCAAGAGCACGATCGGGCCCAGAATCGTCAGCATCCTCCCCGTCATCCTCGGTCTGACCAGGAGATCAAAGGTCTTCGTCGGCGCCCCTCCAAGAGAGTGAGGTGGAAAGATGAGCAGGAGGATGCCGCGGCACTGCAAGTGGGTGTTGGCGTTGGTGCCGGAGGCGACCTGGTATCCCGAGTTGGCCCTGTAGATGTGTCCTACAAGGCTGCAACAACAGGGGCAGTGGATGCCGCAGAAGCAGCAGAACCACTCCACGGAAGTGGTGGTGGGGACCCGGTGTCCTCTGGAAGTGGAGGTCGCCCTGCCGAGGTGCGTCACTGCCTGCCTGCTCGGACAGCTGCGGACGGAGCAGCCAACCCACATCAGCCACCAAACTGCTGCAATCCTGGCGTTGCTGGTCATGTGGTTGATGCAGCTGCAGGCAACAGCATTTGTGGTGATAGCGTCGGTGGTCCTACTGTTAGTAGTGGTGCCAGCAGCAGCAATGGCAGCAGTGGCACCAGTCCTACTTGGTCAAGAAGCCTCAAACAAGCAGCCAAGAGTAGGAGTGTAGTTGGAACGAGCACTGTGGCGTCGAGCATGGTGGATGTGGTTCGGCGGTGGCCCCGGCTGGCCACAATCCAAGCGGCCCTGAAAGTGGGAGGGAGGTGCGAGAGCTGCGGAGAGCAAGTAAGGCAGCTGCTGGTCACGCCTTGCTGGCACCTCGTGTGCCACTCGTGCGCTGCTTTGGACCGCCGCCGCTGCATGGCATGGGTTGAACGGGCAGAAGGACGCATCTGTGGCTATCAGTATCGCATGCAGGTCTGTGGGTGCCCCCCCTCCCTCTCTCCCTCCCTCCCTCGCTCCCGCTCTCCCTCCCTCCCTCGCTCCCGCTCTCCCTCCCTCCCTCGCTCCCGCTCTCCCTCCCTCCCTCGCTCCCGCTCTCCCTCCCTCCCTCGCTCCCGCTCTCCCTCCCTCCCTCTTGCCATTCCTCCCTTTCTTCCTCCCTCCCTCTCGCCATTCCTCCCTGTCTTCCTCCCTGCGTCCCTCCCTCCCTCCATTTCTCCCACCTTGCCTCCCTTACTCCCTCACTTTCACCCTCTCTTTCTCGCTCCCCCACTCTCTCAATCCTGTTCGGCTCTCGAGATTCCTGTCTCTTCTTTCCTCTATCACTTTCATCCCTTCTCCGTCCCTTCCTCTTCTTCTTTTTGTTGTTCCGGCTTCTTCCCTCCCTTTTTCCGTTATGTCTTCCCCTCACACATTTCCTCCCTCTCTGTTTTCCTCGTTCCCACTTCCTCCTTCCAACGTTCTATGTTCCCCATCCCCTCATTCTCGACCTTCCTCCCTCACATGAACTCCATGTGGCTGGTGCAGAAACGCGACAGTCAGCTCCACTCTGGGACTGCCCATCTTCCCTCGAGCACGGAGGACTCAGAGGCTATCGACACAGAGGTGCCACAAGACTTCATCGAGCTTCAGCCGTCGTACAAACAGGTGCTGAAAGAATGTACCTGTGGAAAACCATGCCTCTTTTGCTCGGCGAAATCCTCAACATTTTTAATTTTATGGAGGTCCAGCCACTGAACAACCATGTCTGGTCTCATGGCAGATGTACTGCACTGTCACATCAGAGAACGATTTTTTTTCCCATTAACATAATGGAAAGACATACGAAGCTGCCCCTGACCGGCACAACTGCGGGGGTTTTGAGTGAATGCAAGCGCCGCCACCTTCGGCACATAGTTGGTTCTCGTCTTCATTGGCTACTTGTTTGTTTGATTTGTTGTTGACTGGTCACTTGTTTGTTTGTTTGATCTGTTGTTCATTGGTCACTTGTTTGTTTGTTGTATCTGTTGTTCATTGGTCACTTGTTTGTTTGTTTGATCTGTTGTTCATTGGTCACTTGTTTGTTTGTTTGATCTGTTGTTCATTGGTCACTTGTTTGTTTGTTTGATCTGTTGTTCATTGGTCACTTGTTTGTTTGTTTTATCTGTTGTTCATTGGTCACTTGTTTGTTTGTTTGATCTGTTGTTCATTGGTCACTTGTTTGTTTGTTTGATCTGTTGTTCATTGGTCACTTGTTTGTTTGTTTTATCTGTTGTTCATTGGTCACTTGTTTGTTTGTTTGATCTGTTGTTCATTGGTCACTTGTTTGTTTGTTTTATCTGTTGTTCATTGGTCACTTGTTTATTTGTTTGATCTGTTGTTCATTGGTCACTTGTTTGTTTGTTTGATCTGTTGTTCATTGGTCACTTGTTTGTTTGTTTTATCTGTTGTTCATTGGTCACTTGTTTATTTGTTTGATCTGTTGTTCATTGGTCACTTGTTGCGGACTGTTTCCTTTTCTCAACCCACCCTCCATCTCAGATCCATCTCTCTCCGTTGCTTCTCCTTCTTCTCAAAAAAGAAATCTCTTCTTGAATCCCACAGGATGAGTGGCACCCAGACTGGCAGGCCACGACGAGCTCCAAAGTCGCTTACCTCGTGGAGCACCTCACCCGCAACATCCTCACGCCTGCTCGGCCCTCTTTCACACTTGACAACACCGTGGGTGGTGGCGCTGGTGGTGGTGGCGGTGGTGGCGGTGGTGGCGGTGGTGTCAGAAACATTGCCTCCGCGGAGGCATGCCTGGTGTCTGCGGGCAGAGAGGGACGAGGAGCAGGCAAAGCGGGAGGAGGTGCAGAAGGAGGAGGAGGTGGGGGAGGAGGGGGAGGGAGAGGACAAGTAGAGAGGGAAGAAGTTGTTTCAGCAGAGGCGTTGATGAGGGAGGGCACAGTGTCCTCCTCCTCACCGTCGACCCCGCACAGGGCGGA
>SZWC01003564.1:73666-87983 GCA_023375785.1 Penium margaritaceum
CCTTCTGTGGCACTGTCATTTTACCAAGCAGGCTGCGCAGCCACTGAGTCTCCTTGCACAACTCAGACAGAGCAACGTACTCTGCCTCAACTGTGGACACGGAAACACAATCCTGATTCCTGCTGGCCCATGAGATGGCAGCGCCATTCAAGGTGCACACGTATCCAGAGGTGGATTTCATGTCGTCGAGATTTCCTCCCCAGTCAGCATCGGTGTAGCACTTCAGGCAAAGGGGTTCCATTCCTTCTTGGCCTCCAAGGACGAGGCCCATGTGACATGTCTTCTACAGGTAGCGCAAGATGCGCTTGACTGCCTGCCAATGTTGTGGCCCAGGGTTGGCCACGAATCTGCTCACTTGTCTCACAGCATAGCAGATGTCCGGACGAGTCCCTACCATGGCGTACATGATGCTACCCACGGCGGACTGTTAGGGGATGTCTTGCATCTCCCTTTGTTCTGCTTTGTTGCTTGGCGACATGGAGGCCTTCGGCTTTGTATCGGTCATCATTGAGGTGCTGACAGGTTTGCACTCTTCCATGTGGTAGCGCTTCATTACCTCACCGATGTATTTGGTTTGGTTGAGTTCGATGGTGCCTGCTACTCGGTTGCGGTGGATGGCAACCCCGAGGTAGTACTCGAGAGGACCCATGTCCTTCATTTTGAACCTTTTGTTGAGGTCAGACTTCAGCTCATCCAGTAGCTCGACTGAAGACGAGCAGATGATCAGATCATCCACGAACAACGCAACCAGCATCAGCCCTCTCCCATCATCACGCACGTACATGCTCGGGTCATTCTGGCAATGCGCAAAGGAGAGACCGGTCATGAAGCCGTCCATCTCTTTGTACCACATCCTTGGGGCATGTTTCAGCCCGTAGAGTGCTTTCACCAACTTGCACAACTTTGACTCCTTCAGGCACCTCCATCAGCACTTCCTTGTCAAGATTCCCATGAAGAAAATTTGTCCTGACGTCCATCTGGTGTATCTCCAGGTTCTTTGCGGCTGCAATGCCAATGAGAGAGCGGATGGAGACAAAGGTCACGACGGGCACGAACGTCTCATCGTACTCGGAGCCCGGGCGTTGAGAGAACCCCTTAGCCATTACCCTTGCCTTGAACTTGTCGATGATGCCGTCTTGCTTCTTCTTCACTCAAAGGACCCACTTGGATCCCACCACGTGGGCCTTATTGGGTCTATCCACCAGCACCCACGTGCCGTTCTCGGCAATGGACGCAAGCGCGCTGTCCACTGCCTCCTTCCACTTGGTCGCATCTGGGCCATTCATCGCCTCCGCCACTTTGGATGGCTCTCCCAGAGCCATGCACGACCAGCTAAGGCCGGTCCAATCATCCTCATATCGCAAAGGTGCTTTCTTTGGTCGCAAACTGCGCCGGGGTGCTGGTGCGGCTTCTTGCTTTGGTGCTGGTGCTTCCACAGGTGGTGGTTTGTCGTCGTCGTAAGAAGAAGAAGAGTCGTCAGACTCTAAGTCAGACTCAAAAGCCCTGAACACCTCGGTATCAGCGTCCATGTCAAATGATGCATCATCCTCCACAGCTACTCTCCCATTCCCACCACCTGCTGGCAAAGCGAGCCAGGTGTCGGGTGCTTGGTCTCCGGACTCAAGCAACACTATCCACTCTCCCGCTTTGGGAGCGAGGTTCGGGTCCAACAGCTCTCCCTTTTCAAGGGTGCGTTCGTCAAACACGACATCGCGGCTCCTCACGAGCTTGCCTGCTGCCTGGTCCCAAAGCCGATAGGCTTTGTGTGATGTGCCGTACCCAACCATGACGCACTTTCTGGAACGTGCGTCCAGCTTGCCTCCACCTTCTCCCGACTGGATCTTCACCCATGCAGTTGACCCAAACACCTTCAGATGAGATGCGTTGGATTTCTTTCCTAACCATGCTTCCTGTGGGGTCTTCAGCTGCTTGTCCTGCTCCTTTCCACGCTTCCGCAAGACGGTCGTTGGTGTGAGGTTCAAGAGGTAGCAAGTTGTTGCTGCTGCATCAGCCCAAAACCAAGGTGGGAGCTTGGCGTCGAAGAGCATGCTTCGCACCATGCCGAGCAGGGTCTGGTTCATCCTCTCGGTAACGCCGTTGCTTTGGGGGTTGTAAGGGGTGGTTTGCTCGTGGCGGATGCCATGATGCTTGAGCCAAGGCTTGCATGCCTCGTACTCACCCCCGGTGTCACTTCGCAGCGTCTTCACTTTCTTGGATGTTTGCCGCTCCACCATGGCGACGAACTCGAGGAGCTTCTCCTTGACCTCTCCCTTTGTTTTGAGGAAGTAGATTCACAACTTGCGGCTGTGGTCATCAATGAAGGTCAGGAAGTACTTGCTTCCTCCGTTAAACGGTGTGCGGAACGGTCCACACACGTCACTGTGTATCAGTTCCAAGACATGCTCTGTTCGTTGACCTCCTCTCCTAAACGACTTCTTCTTTGCCTTCGCTTGGAGGCATGGTTCACACAATGTACACCCTTCGCCATGCTTCATGGTGCACCCTTCCATTCCGCGGACTACCTCTTGCTCCTGCATCTTCTGGAGCGTGCTATTGGCCACGTGGCCAAACCGCCGGTGCCACAGCTCAGCATCAGTGTCCTTGGTTGATGTGGCGGCCGCAACGGTCACAGGTGGTGCATACTTTGGCTACGGTGCCACTGTCTTGGTGGCACATGCGAGTCCCTCATCCGACGCCTTGGTGGCTTTGGCTTGAAGCACGTAGAAGCCGTCGACTCTTGGAACTTGAAGCATGAGATCGTCTTTGGTGTAAAAAATCTGGATGTCCTCGTATTTTAGGGCCACTGCTTCCTTGTTGGTGAACACCACTGTCATGTTGTTGTCAGTGATTTGTGAGACGGACGGCAAGTTGGCTGCAAAGGAGGGCATGTACACCACCTTTTGAAGGTTGACCGCCTTCTCCGCAGCGTTCACGTTGAACGTGATCACCTTGTCCCCTTCACCCATGGCTTGGACGACGCCGCCGTTTGCATGCTTGATGCGCATGACAGATTCGGCCATGGAGACAAAACCACCCTTCTCTTTTGATGAGTGGTGGTTGGTGCCCGAGTCAAGGGCGAATGCCCAGGGCCTAAGGATCACTGCCCCCTTCATGGGCAGCCCCCTAGCCATCATGTTGGTGAGCTCCTTCTTCTCCTTTCCACCTTTGTTCCCGCCTTCTTTCTTGGGACTACGGCAGTCCCTAGCCCAGTGCCCAGCCTTGCCACAGTTGTGGCAGTTGCCGGTCTTCTTGGAACTCTTCCCGCCACCATTGCCTTTCCCTCCACCGCCACCGCTTCCGCTGTTGCCTTGACTGGAGCGAGAGCTTGCACCTTGTCCACCGAAGCAAGAGGCATAGGCTGAGATGTTTGCCTCACTGCCACTGCGTCGCATGGACTCGTTGCGGACGTGTTCGGCGACAGCCTCATACGTCAGATCTGCCTCCTTCCAACCGCCAAATAGAGTGCTCAAGGACCCCCAGCTTTCCGACAGCGCCATTAGAAGGATCATGGCACGCATGTTGGAGTCATGATTCCATTCCATTTTTTGGACCTCCTGCAGCACGTTGTTGAATGATTACAATAAAGCGGGTATCGATTCGCCTTCGCTCACCCTCATCGACATCAAGCTTTGGAAGATGAAGAGTCGGTTTGCTAGGGCGTTCAATTGATGCAGGCATGAGAGCTTTGCGTATGCCTCGACAGCTAGTGTGCATCCTGTGATGTGGGAGAGTTGAGTCTCGTTGATGGACGTCACAAGAATGGCGAGAGCCATGTTNTTCTTCATCATCCATGCCGCAAGGTCAGCCGCATGCGTCGTCACCATCGCATCGGCGGGTGCTATCTCGGTCCCTTTTGGGATGTCGAGGTAGCCACGCACGTTCATGACAATCTCATACTGCCATTTCCACAAGGGAAAACCTGTCCCCGTGAATTTGGACATACCCACCTCAAGGAGGGCTTGAGTCGGATCTGCCATTTCTTGCGGTTGCTCGTCTTCTCTGCTTCGCTGCTACTCTGCTTTGTTGAGTCCGATGAGGCCAATGAGGCTGCTGACTGTGACCGTTGTCAAAGGTGCAGTTGGTTCCATTGCATACCCCTCCTGCCGATGATCGCCTAAGGCGATCATGCCATCGTGACAAAACGGACTCGGGGTCGTACCGCATTCTAAAAAAAGGGGTAGAGCTTAATCACGTTGGGGCTCGAGGGTCTTGTCCAACATGGACAGAGCTGTTCCTCGTCCCCTAGTCCGTCACGTGCGCGCACCCTACCTGAAGAAGCCGATGGAGCCGATGGAGCAGATGGAGCCGTCCGATGTTCCTGTCCCTGTTGTACCTGTGCGCCCTGCAAGACCACGCGCTAGTCGGTCTTGGAAGCGTGCCTTAGAACCAGAAGTGTGGGCCCATAACCCTTGTCAATGCGCCAGATAGAAACGGTCTAGAAAACGGGTCCCGGCGTGGGAGGCCGCCAACCGCTCCTTGTATTGCAACCAAGATAACATATCACCCTCAAACAAGGGATCCACACTTTAGGTTTGTTTGGTTTGCAACCTCACGAAGCCCGCATGTTGGTCTTTAGTGTCTACCTTTGGTTGGACACTCTGTGAGGAGTCTCAAAGGCAAGAACTGTGAATGGATGCATGCAAGGTACAGGCTTTTATACTTGCAGAGCTTTGCTAAAGCTTCTGCTTGTAGTGGCTCCACTGGAGCCAACCTCAACCTACATTCCTACTTGGCGCGTCCTTAGACCGCCAAGTGTCATCCTCAAGGCAGGCTCTAGTAAGCATCCTAGAAGCTTCCTATCCCAGTTTGGGCCACAAAGAAAATTGCGGCCATTGCGGGGATTGAACCCGCGACCTCTCGTTTGAGACTCCGGTGCCTATTCCACCAGTCCAAGAGGTATGGCTCCTATGATGAGCCACAGGGGACATACCCATTATGGGGAGTGCATTCCTGGCCCATCTCAGAACAAACCAAGGGGACGTACTCCATAGAGCAGTGCATGCCTTGTCTGTATGTGTAGCTAGCCAGCTAGGCAGTGGACAAGGTGCATACTATTTCAACAACTAGGACTCTTCTGTTCGAGTCTGGTCTTTCCTTGCTCTTTGCCTTTGAGGCCATGAGCTACATGACCTGGGTCTGGAATCAGGTCCCACACGGACCTCTACCTCGCTCCATTACCCCTTTCGAGCGCTGGTCTGGCACTCGTGCCGATCTTCGTCTTGCCCGTGTCTGGGGCTGTATTGCTTCTGTCTGGCTGCCTGACGATCTTCGTGATAGCAAACTCTCCCCTCGGGGTCGTTCATGCCCCTTCTTGTGTGTTTCTTCCCAGTTCAAAGCCTGGCGGTTTTGGGACCCAGTGCGCCAGCAGGTGGTCGAGTCCCGCGACGCATTGTTCTTAGAGCCCGTCTTCGTTCTTGATCTTGGTTGTCTCTCGTCTGCTGCCTCCCTTCTCCCGCTCTCTCGGTTGGGGGGGGGAAGTCAGTCCGGTCCCATCCTCCGTTCCACCGGCTGCGCCCTCGCAGTCGGCACCCTCGACCCTCCCACAGTCGTCAGACTCGATGTCGCCACTTGCCTCATTGTCCCTCCCATCCTCATTGTCTAGCTCGTCGAGCACTCCAGTCTCCCCAGAGGTGTCTGATTCGACACCCACGTCTGAGTCGCCACCCGCCTCTCCAACCTCTCCAACTGTGGCTGACCCTCCTCAGGCAGCAGAGCCCACTAGACCAGCGCCCGTCTCACCCTTTGTCCACGGTGGGCGTCTCCGTGCACTTCCTCACCGCACCTCCAGTGCCCCTACGACATCTATCCAACCCTCTCGGGAACGGACGGCTGAGTCCCCCGTTGTTCCAACGGGCATGGATGCCCTGGGGCTCGCTACTGGTATTGTTCATCCCACCTCTTCCCTGGGGCATGCTCTGCTTGTCTCTAGGCACGCACGTGCTGTCGCTGTTGTTGCCGCTAACACCGTTGTTGAGTTTCATGTGACCACTGGCATCTCCTCGCCGTCACCCGAGCCTACTATTACGCGGCAGGCACGTGCGCCTCCCGATGCTCAGCATTGGGAAGCTGCCATGCGCGACGAGCTCAAAGCTCTCGATAACCATGTTGTGTATGAGCTGGTCGACGTGCCACCAAGGCACAAAGTCATTGATGCGCGGTGGGTCTTCCGGCACAAGTACAAACCCGATGGCACACTGGACAAGTACAAAGCTCGTCTCACGGCCAAGGGGTTCTCCCAAGTCCCTGGCATTGACTTTGACAAAACATTCGCGCCAGTTGGCCGTTACACCACAGCTCGAGCCTTGCTGAGTCTAGTCGCCCAACATGACTGGGAGCTGGAGCAGATGGATGTTAATAATGCTTTCTTGCATGGTAAGCTAGACGAGGAGATTTACATGATTCGGCCCCCTGGGTTCTCCGATGGCACCAACAGAGTGTGGCGGCTGCAAAAGGCCCTCTATGGTCTGAAGCAGTCGCCTCGGTGCTGGAATCAGGAGATCACGTCCACACTTCAAAAGGGCGGCTACCAACGTAGCTCTGTTGACCCCTCACTCTTTGTCACTCCTCAGTTGGCCCCTTTCGTTGTTGTCCTCGTCTATGTGGATGACTTGCTGATAGCATCACCCAGTCAAGAGGTTGTGCGATCGGTGAAGGCACTCCTTCAGTCCACATATAGGATGAAGGACTTCGGGCCAGCTCGTGTCTTCCTGGGCATGGAGCTGGAGCGAGACCGCTCTCGCCGCGTGCTTCACGTTCACCAGGCTGCATATGTGCGTAACCTGGGGGAGCACTTCGTCCCACTCCTCAAGACAGTGCCCACAGCTTCCACGCCCATGACCCCAGCAGGACAGAGACTGCTGAAGACACTGGATGTATCAAAGCTGGGGGAGCCGATTCGCGTGACAGACTACCTCCATGTGATTGGCTCGCTCATGTACCTAGCGACAACAACCAGGGCTGATGTTGCTTTCAATGTGAATATCCTAGCACAATTCTCACAGTGTCCGAGAGCACGACATCTTGAGGCTGCGTTGCGCATCGTCAGATACGTTGTGTCCACAGCTTGCACTGGTCTTTGCTATAGGGCACAACCGTCAGTGGTGATTGATGGATACATAGACAGTGGTTGGGCCCATGATGCTGATGCTCACAGTTGTACTGGCTACATCTTTCTTGTTGGCGGTACCGCAGTGACATGGAAGACTGGCAAGCAAGGTTGTGTTGCTCACAGTTCCAGTGAGGCTGAGTATGTCGCACTTGGGGCGGGCACTTGTGAGAACATTTGGCTTTGTCGACTGTTCCAACAACTGCGTGTGCTCATCCGCTGCATCACTCTGCGATGTGTCAATCAGAGCACCAAGGCCATTGCTGAGCACGACGGCATGCATCACACTCGCACCAAGCATATCAGTGTTTAGCATCATTTTGTGCGCGAGAGAATGGCTGCAGGTGATGTGCAGATCGTTTGGGTTGACACTCGACAGCAGAGGGCTGACTTCCTTACAGAGGAGCTCAGCAACAACGTCTTCAAGGCTGCAATCCATGCCGTTGGCTTGTTGTGCTCTCGTGATGCTCCTAGTTGAGTCGTTGACCCTGTGCGTATCCGTGTATAGTTGTACTTGTCACATCTTGTGACGATCGTGCACGTGTGTTGTGTGTGTCGGTTGTGGGTCATGGGGGAGTGTTGGTTTTGTGTCTCATACACACTGTGACCTCTAGCCTCGTCACACACCTCACTTGCCACTGATGCAGGTGATTGAAAGAGAGGGACCGTGCTCTCTGCACACTCGTTGTCACCAAGCTATGGACGTTGGCTATGGTGACACAGGCGTCATTCATTTTCACAGCTACCTGGTGCTGATTGCTTTCTCCTAATGTGGTCACCTGGGTTTGGCTCCTTGGATGGGGCATTGTGATGTGTAGTGAGAAAAGCAGACATATGAGGAAAATAGGATTTGGGGAGGGGAGGGGCAGGTTCAACACCCGTGTGGTGGAGGTGAGACCATGAGCGAGAGCGAGCTCGCGGCCCGCTCGCTTGTGGCTCCCTCCCCGACGGGTAGCAACTCACTATCTTGTGACTGCATGAACTTGCACCGTTTTCCTGACGCTCCTTGTTGTCTCCTTGCCACGTGCTTGTTCCCTTGAGCTTTTCCCTTGTCCGTCTCTACATTCCCTCACTACCCACGGTTTCTTTTAGTCAGCTCGCGCACCAGCAAGAAAGAGGGTGCAATTAATAGCAAGGGTTTGGATAGGGAGACGTGCAAAGTCTCGTAAGCTCCAATAGCTGAGTGATGCAGAGAGGAATGACAACTGACAAGCACACAGCGCACGGCAGGTGACACATGCTGTAGTGTCCGTTTGTCCTAAAACTGCCCAAAAACCACTGTTTTGGCTGAGACCGGTTGCTGTCACCCGCTCGATGATGGAGAAAGGATCATCACTCGAGTGCGCCATGTGTGACGCTGCTCCTCCGTGTGTGCGAGAACTCATAGACTCTGGAAACATGGGCGACTACTGACGGTGAAGTTGGTCCTTGGGTAGCGTCCATGACAAGGTCGAGCCTGATGTGTCTACTGTAGTACATATCCCAGTGGCATCTCTCTGTTGGTGTGTGGGCTTTGACTTGACACCCTCATGAGGATAGCATGCTTAGCTTGGATCTGGCATGATGTTCTAGTCGAGGCTGTGATGGTTGAGACTTGCGCACCTGGTGAGTTCTACCAGTGTGACGTGGAGACCCATTGCCTTCATGTGTTATGTATGATCCGTACATGGTGTGGTCAAGACCCAGACACCCGGATACATTTTCTAGGATCACGAGGAGACCTTGTTTCTCAATATCTCTTGAATGATGTTTGATACGTAGATGTGTGATTGACTTATTGCATGGTCGAGACCCGAGCACTTGGTGCAAATGCACCATTGTCACAAGGAGACCCTGTGTTACGATATGCTTCATCGATGCTCACCATGATTGGTTGCCCGAGCCATCCTTCCCTGCCTTTGCTCAGCCATCGCGGTGTTGACGGATGTGTCAACCAAGGGGAGTGTTGCTCTGTGTGGCTTCCACCCGTCATGAGCCATAGTCGTGGCAGCTACGGGTGTACCCGGAGCTGATGGTAAGGATCGATGCCTCCTAGGACCGCATCAGGAGAAGATTCTAGGAAGCTTCCTAGCATGCTTGCCACTCGCTGGCCTTCAGCGCTCAGTCAGCTCACGGCGTCAACACAGGTCGGACGCGAAATGGCAAGGGTTTGGCTTGACGACACGAGCATAGTGTCGAATGTGCTTCCATAAATAAACACATGCAAAGAGTGATAAAAACTGACAGGTCCACAGCATAAATACCTGCCGCGGTGCACGACGGGTGTCGCTCATGGCAGTGCAACGTCTGTCCTAAAACCGGCCCAAAAGTATTGTTTTGGTCGTAACTCTGCGCAGACAAATCAGAACGCTACACCATCTAAAAAACCTGAACGTGCAAGATCTCAAGCCGAACGCTATGACTGGTCACATGCATGCATCCGGCATTGAACGGTGGACACACAATGCAAAATTGGCAAATCGGGCCCACGGCCAGTCCACCGATAAAACCCTTTAGGCTGCAGAAAAATTACATAAGGTTCGAGACAGCATCCAGGAGGCTGGGGCAGTTGTCGGCTAGCTCCGAGTGGGTGGTCCACCACATGCCGATGTGTCGGTGCCTCCCGGGTCCGCATCAAGGATGTGTCATCCCGTAGCTGCTAGATAAGTCCCTGGACGATCTGGAGTCCCGTCGGGTTGTCACGATCTCCAGTACGGCTGCATCTCATTATCAGCTCCAGGTGCACCCGTAGCTACCACGGCCATGGCTCGTGACGAATGGAAGCCACACACACTAACACTCTCAATAATGCCGCTCCCAAGAATGCCTCCACCTCTTAACGACAAGCCAATCCACTCTACTCTTGCACTACGACTGCTGCCGGGCTGGTATGAACGTGGTCCACCAACTCCCTCAGAAGCCCAAAAGAGGCATCTCAGGTCGTACAGGGCTCCTCTGCCACCACCGCACCGTCACCGGTTGAAGCCACGAGTGGCACAGCCGAGGGACTCAGGGCCTGCACTGCTCTTGATAAAATCTACTATTGTAGAATGTCCAGCTCTTGCATCGGCGTGGAAGTCGACCTCGATGACACGCAAGTCTCCTGAACTACGACCGCTGCCCGGCTTGTACGAGCCAGCTGCACCAACTCCCTCGGAACTCCGCAAGAGGCATCCCGGGCTGTACGGGGCTCTTCCGCCACCACCGGGCCGCCACCGGTCGGAGCCGTGAGTGGCACTACCTTGGGAAGCTAGGCATGCACCGCTCTTGATTTAATCTGATGTTGCAGAACGTCCGGCTCATGTCCCTTCGTGGATGTCGACCTCGATGACACACATGTCTTTACCACCAACACCATAAATGGATCTGACCTCACGTCATGTGTCAACATTGTGGCATCCACGTTTGCATCAGGTGACCACGAGATGCTTCTCACAGGTGAAGGTGCTGATCTTGTCGATATCAATGTGGTTGGTTGTCCCTAACAGCCACTCTACTCCTTAACAGGAAAAGCAACGGTAATCATGGGAGCGCACAAGTTGTGTGAGATCTGTCTAACTTGACGGGCCGTGCCGTGAAAAAGACCCTGCACTTGAGACTGAGAGAGAATGGTAGCCGCTGTTGAAGATTTGCCCCTCTGCATGTCCAAGTGCGGCGCCGGGAGGCGTCGACGAGCTGCCAGAGAGAGGAAATTCCTCGCCGTTGGATCTGACGACTCAAGAATTGCTTACAGCATGAAATGGAGGATTCTCCCTCAAATTTGAATGGTTGCTGAATCCGGTGGAAGTTGTTTCACCGGAATCGGACAAGTAACGAGGGAGATATTGGCTTCCAAAGTTGGGATGTNTTCGAGACAGCATCCAGGAGGCTGGGGCAGTTGTCGGCTAGCTCCGAGTGGGTGGTCCACCACATGCCGATGTGTCGGTGCCTCCCGGGTCCGCATCAAGGATGTGTCATCCCGTAGCTGCTAGATAAGTCCCTGGACGATCTGGAGTCCCGTCGGGTTGTCACGATCTCCAGTACGGCTGCATCTCATCATCAGCTCCAGGTGCACCCGTAGCTACCACGGCCATGGCTCGTGACGAATGGAAGCCACACACACTAACACTCTCAATAATGCCGCTCCCAAGAATGCCTCCACCTCTTAACGACAAGCCAATCCACTCTACTCTTGCACTANTAGCCGCTGTTGAAGATTTGCCCCTCTGCATGTCCAAGTGCGGCGCCGGGAGGCGTCGACGAGCTGCCAGAGAGAGGAAATTCCTCGCCGTTGGATCTGACGACTCAAGAATTGCTTACAGCATGAAATGGAGGATTCTCCCTCAAATTTGAATGGTTGCTGAATCCGGTGGAAGTTGTTTCACCGGAATCGGACAAGTAACGAGGGAGATATTGGCTTCCAAAGTTGGGATGTGTGCGGTGGCTCTGGGAGCTGGCGCTGGTTCGACTGCCAGTGAATAATTGACCGGAACGAGTAACAATACTCCATCTAGGCATTTGGTTCCGGAAGGAATGCCAAGGCATCCGATGGAAGATTCCCCGGATTTCAGTAGTGCAGTTTTGTTACTGGGGGACAGCCGAAATCCAAGCTCAAAGTCCGAAACTCAAGAGTAGAGTTTGTTACTCAGGGACAGCTTTCGATCCACATCGAGCCCCATCACCAAACACGATGAATAACTCATCGAAACAGACCCCAAAGGCGTGAGGGGCACCGTCACTATGCGCAGGGATATCTGCGCCTTCGGAATGGCATTTTGATGGGTCCTTGATATGTGAGGGTGCCTCGACGGGCGACGTGGGCGCCGCCGACTGAGCGGTTGGTTTTGGGTGCTGCACTTCGGCTGACGTAGCGGGAGCTACAGTGATCCGAATATCACACAATTTGGTGCGTTGGAGAGCTCATGTCTAGCCCTACAAATGTTTAAATCATGTCTATGTTAAAAAACTAATGCAGAATCACGTTATTCCCTTCGCAAAACTGATCGTCTCACAATTGTCTTCCACTCCAAGAAGCATAGCGTGAGGCGACGAGAAAGCTCACGCTTAGACTCTAAACACACGCCAAAACAGCGAAAGCCATGAACACCAAGTACAGACCCGTCGGGGCATGTTGGAACTGCTCTCCACCCAGGGGCGATTTTCTGACAGACTCTCGGGATGGATCGGAGGGTGAAGCTAAAGAAACATCTTGAGGCGACGCAGGAGAAGAAGATATAGAGGAAGGCAGGGAAGCCGTCGACAAACTCATGGAAGCAGCACGCTCGGTGACAAGAAGGTCACATAGCTGTTTTATCATCCGCTCCAGGCTGTGGATCTCGACGAGCATGACCGCCAAAGGTCTTGTGATTGGACCCGCCAAAGCTGCCAGATCCTCAATGTATGGAGGACGTGTGCTCTGAGGGGACCAAAGCCAAAGGGGATGCCAGCCCTGAGGATGCGTCCAGCATCGACGCCAACCGTGATGACCATCACCACACTAGTAGTAAGAGAATGCACAAGATGTGTGCTGCCATGTCGGAACTCATCTTGAGCGCCTAGAATTTGGAGTGAGGAGAGCACCTGCTCCCACCGCAAAAGCACCAATACCCGGGATACTAGGACATTGTTGGACACCGTCACTGTGACGAGTCGTAGTGTTGAGGTCAACAATCGTGACCTGACCGGACAAGCGACGAAGCCACGACACCTCCAGAGAAATGTGTGACTAACCGGCTATTGCTACTGGAGTTGTTGCTATTGTCAACCAATGGATGTGGCCTCAGGCCACTGCCGTAGCACGTGTTGCTGCTGTAGTCACCATTTTTTCTTTTGTTCACCGCATGCCCCGATGATTTCTCAAGGACCCCTTCCTTAAGGTTTTCACGGGTGCCCCTTCTCTCCGGTATCCTATCCCCTTTTTTTTCCTCACCAAAATCTCTGGTGATTTGTCAAATGACCCCGCGCCCGAGAGTTACTCAACTTCCCCCTTCTTTCGGGTGCATGGGTCCCCACTTTTTTTCCTCCTTTTTTTTTTGTCCTTTTTTAAAACTCGGATCACCACTCGCTCTCATATGTGTCCCCTCCCCCTTTTCTCAAATTCCCCCGGAGATGAGGGGGAGGTGGACGCTGAGGGGGGGGACAAAACAAAAAAAGGAAAGGAAAAGGGCACAGGGTCAGGTTGCCCCTCGCTCAAAAAGAAAAGGAGGGGAGTGGGCCCCTCGCTTGCTCGCTCGCAAGCGAGCGAGCGACCTAGGAAAAGCGGGGGGGTCTGTCCGCCCCTTCAGCCCACCCCTGCGTCGGTCAGCCAACAGGGCCGACGGGGCCGACAGGGTCCCTACGAGAATTTCCCTTTGTGGGGGCTCGAGGGGACCCCTCCGAGGGGGCCTCCGAGGAGGATTGCGAGGCCCCTTTGGTAGCAGCAGCTGCGGTAGTGGGTGTAGCTACTACTGTTGTTATTGATGCTGCTACTTCCACTACTACTACTACTATTGCTTCCGCGACTATTTCTGGTGCTACCACTCTGCGTAGCAGCTGCCGCTACTGTTGCTGCTAATGTTATTGCGTCTCTTGTTATTGCTTCTACTACTACTGCTGCTTGTGTTGGTTCGGCTACAGCTGCTACCACCGCAGCCGCTATTGCTACTCGGCGCAACAACTACCACTACTGATGCTTTTGCTATTGCTGGTGCTGTTGCTGCTGCTACTACTGTTGCTGCTGTCGTTGCTGCTGTTACTGCCACTGCAGCCGTTGTTGCTGATGCCACAACGACTACTATTGCCGACGAAGCCGCTGCTGCTGCGGTTACCGCTGCTCTGCTTTGCACACCGCCCTTGTGGCATCCACGTGCGGTAACCTAGCGCTCCCTCATGCTACTGCCGGTGTGGTGTTGCGTGGCATGTTCTCTTGCATTTTGCCTGTTATGATTCTACTACTTATTTTGCTCAAAAGTCTGAAACGTGTTTGAGAATAAGGAGAGTTTACAAATGACCCCCTAGCGGGCTTATGTACGGGCGCCGACAGCTAGCCGCACTGGGGCCCGTCACAAGCGCTAAGCCCAAACGAGTCAGCGTGGAGAGCACACTGCATAGACCACGTGAACATCAAAGGTGGTCTCCTCGAGGCACCGGAATAGTTCTCCAAATGCCCGGGTCTCGACCACCAAGAATATGGGCAAAATAGATCGGATACCCAGACCGCGCGTACTATTAAGCTCGCATATCCATGGGTCGAAAATTAGAGACGGCATATCCGGC
>SZWC01003564.1:112755-128150 GCA_023375785.1 Penium margaritaceum
CAACATGGGTATGCGGTGATTAATTTCATGTAGTGTGGTATGCCGTGTCAAAAGTACCGGACTCGGATATGCCATCTTGAACAAGGCGGACACCGGGTACGCGGATCCAATTTCAAAGTGGTCTGGATATCCGGTTCCATTTTCAGCAACCGTGGGCACGACAGCTTAAAATTTAGACATGATGGGTATCTAATGTTTCCGTCCCAAGAATATGCGAGCAGTGCTAGAGACACTAGAAACCAACGTCCAGGCATCACAAACGGCTGTCCAAACATCAGGAGCACTACTACAGCCATTGGATCCTCGTCGCACCGGTACAGTCCAGCGAATGCGCAGGTCTCAACCCACAAAGAAAACTCTCCTAGCTCCTGAGAAGCCAACCAGGCTGCCATAACGCATCGATTGCATGTCGCCGGCGTTGTTATAGGTGCTGGAGAAGACTCGGGACACTCTGGAGGCCAGCTGTTATCTCTCCTCTACCCTATACCATCAATGTGGGATACATGGGTAATCTATCGGTGTCACTCCTGACGGATGGAAGCCACACAAACCAACAGGGACAAATCACATCACAACACTCCCCCATGACCCGATGGTACGCATGTCCATACACGTACCGAACTGACACGAGTGTGCAATGAGTGTGACAGGGAAGGGGCGAGGCTTGACAGAACGAATGGCCACCATGAACTTTCTACGTGTGAGTGCCTTGGTCAGGAAGTCGGCACGCTGCATGTCCGTGCCGACTCACATAACGGAGATCAATTGTCGCTCCACAAGATTATGCAAAAAGTGATGCTCAATAGCAATGTACTAAAACACACCGGAGTTCTCTACAATGGCAAGAGCACTCGCAATGTAGAATAGCGCAAGGCAAAGACTAATGCAACTCATGAAACAGATGTTGCAACCACACTGCTCATCAGCCTCAACTCCTAGTGCAACACACTCGGCCTCTGATGAGCTACGAGCAATACAACCCTCCTTGCCACAACTCCATGATAGGGTGGTGCCACCTAGCAAGAATACGTAGCCTGCCCGACTGCTCCTAGGAGGGCTCCACGTCCACTCGGTATCTATGTAGCCGTCGACTACCACAAAATACTACCGTTAAAAGTAGAGTCTGAGAAGCTACATGAAAACCATGTATCGTGCCACTTGAATAGCCGTGTGAAGCTCTCTTGCCCAAGGACACTATGAGAACTTTGCAATGAGGTTGACAGCGAAGGCAATATTGGGTTGTATCCTAGTGGCCAAGTACATTAGAGAACCCATGAGGCGCAAGTACAGGGTCACGTTCAATGCCTCCCCCCAGCTATGCTAGACCATCCACCTTCGGAGCATCCTGCCCTTCATGCGTGATGGGGGTGGAGGCTCTAGGAATTGCATCAAGGAGGTCAGCAAACCGCTCTCCCACAACGTGAGCGTAACGTGCTTAGTGCAGCAAGAGAGTGCGTTGCTGACGATCACGTACAATCTTCATCCCGAGAAGTACAACTATTGGACCAAGGTCCTTCATCATGTAGGCAATGTGAAGGCAATCACATTGCCTACAGGATGAAGGACCTTGGTCTGATTAGGGTACAAGCATTGTTNCAACGTGAGCGTAACGTGCTTAGTGCAGCAAGAGAGTGCGTTGCTGACGATCACGTACAATCTTCATCCCGAGAAGTACAACTATTGGACCAAGGTCCTTCATCATGTAGGCAATGTGAAGGCAATCACATTGCCTACAGGATGAAGGACCTTGGTCTGATTAGGGTACAAGCATTGTTTATACAGCTAACGAATGAAAACGTGTCAGTAAAAACCACACCCTCAACCTATGAGAACCCCTTGGCCATCGAGCGGGCCTTACATTGATCCAGTGTGTCATCAGGCTTCACCTTCTTGCAAAAGACCCACTTGGCCTGTACAACCTTTTGTCCAAGCGAGAGGTTGACAAGCTTGTAAACATAGTACTCATGGATGGCTCTCAGCTCATCCTTACGAGTAGCACGCCACTTCTCTACATCGTCAACCGAGAGTGCCTTCTTCAACGTGCCTGGATCAGGCGCTGCAAAGGCAGAATTTTGGGTGGCCAAAATGCACGGCTTCGGACTTGGTCTGACCACGACCAAATCAGCTACGACATCACAAGCAACCAAGAAATCACTGGGGACCAACTCATGGCCGACAAGGCAAGCTGGATGCACTTCAGTGGATTCTGCCTGGAAACTCAAGCCAAGTGCCTTTGTGCTAGGCTTACCACTCTGAACACTGTGATTCAGATGTCTAGGCGACGTGTCAGTAGTGCGCTAAGCCCTCGAGGCCAGTTCTCGGAGGCCATTGGGCTAACGGGTGTAGCCTGATGTTGAGGTGCTCACCTCAGGCTGTAGAGAAGGCCGCGGCCCACAACCACAGGAAAAATAGGTGCATGCACATGAATGGTGTGACTAGAGATGATATTGGCGTGGGATCAGGTATGCTAGAGGGAACTAACATTGGCATGGGAGACAAGATGCCATAGGGGACTAGCACTAGCACGTGATCAAGTGTACTAGAGGGGACTGACATTGGCCTGGGATCATGTGTGTTAGAGGGGACTGACGCTCCTAAGGGATCATGCGTGCCAAAGGGGACTAACACTGGCACAACATGAAGTGTGAAAAAGGGGACTGACATTGGCATGACATCAATTGTCCTGGAGGGAACTGACGTCCCTACCATACCCACAGTCACGATGGCTGGATCGTTAGTAGTTAGAGAGCGGACCACGGGTGAGGAGGCCTGGATGGACCCATCCGTGAGACTAGACTCCCCATCCTTCAGGAAGCCACATAGCTAGGAACGTGGTTGGCGACCAACAATAGAATGCTGGACAGGTCGTAGTATGTGAGAGCCTGAAAGAAGAAAGTATCTCATGACTCGACAATGCAATGGCAAGTAGGGTCCCAAAAGCACCAAGCCTTTGAGCGCAAAAAGATGCCAAGGAAGGTACACATGCAACCTTGAGATGAGACCTCGGAACCCTACTGGCCCTTTGTGTACCAGACGCAGGCAAGTAACCCCCAAGCGCGAGCAAGAAGGAGATCGGCGCGATGGTCAAATCACAACTTGGTCCACGACATGGTCTAGAAACAGACCATGCTGCAAGTTGTTCAATACCCACGTCATGTAAGAGAATCCCTTAAAGGTCAAGGACTATGGAAGACCGCACTCAGACGGCATAGCACGGCCCGCATCTTCCACGGTGCAGTTCCTATGCTCACACATGTCGTTTTGCTGTGGTATAGCAGGGGTGGAGAGCTGGTAAAAGATACCTTGCTAAAAGATTAGGCATCCATCTTGCCTAAGAACTTGCCACCACCATCTGAGCGGAACATGTGCACGGTGTGACGAGATTGACACTCAGCCATCACCAGAAATAGGCAGACAACCAGGGCAGCATCGCACTTGTGGCGGACGTTGTAGACCCACCGCATCGGAGAGAAGTCATCAGTTAGGGTGAGAATGTATCGACCTTGATCTAAAAGGGACTTGATTGGGAGAGGACCAAGAAGGTTCTAGTGGACTAAATCTAGTGGACGTTGTGCTCAATAATAGGAATCAGGGTAAGAGCAACAAAGCATCTTACCCTAGGCGCAAAAAAGGCAGTTGTTCTTAGGCGGCTTCTTGACAAAAGTCGCGTCAATATCAAGGGCTTGGAGAGATTGAATGAGCTTCCACACAATTTCTAAGCTCACATGGCAGAGGTAATGATGTCGTAAGTGATGGTGCTCAGGGAGAGAACACACTTGACAAACACATGCCGAAAAGAGATAGGAGGATAAGAATCATAGGGAATGCAGTGAGACACGTGATAGAGGTGATCAACAACAAAGGTAAAAATCACGATGGCACGTCTCAACAGCACAGTTAGGAGAGTGTTCAACAATGAGACCCATCCTGGTGCATGCACGAATAGAGTGCAGGCTGAGCTCAAGAGCAGGGACAAAGATCACATAAAAAATGTACAAGGAGACAGACAGGCCATCATACCACACAACCGCAACTCCTTGCATAGGGAACAAATGACCAGACCCTATGCAAACAAACCGAACTAACGCAATGAGAATGAGCACAATGAAGTCACTACGGCGACAAGCCATGTGATGGGTGGCATCAGAGCCAATGATCCAAGTGAATGTCGGCTATTGAAAAGTTGTCGATACTAAACAACATGCCAAAGAACACTCTGCTTCTGCTCAATATGTAGCAAAGGGCTTGGGACAACGATGAACGACACGGATCCGTGACTCATCAAGCCAGTCGGTAGTGTTAGGTCCATCCTCATCACAAGCCGACTGAGCTCCCCCACAAGCATCATCACGGGCAAAAAAACAGAATAGGACAATTGTCTCAGAACCACTCGGATGTGACAGTACACTAGCACATCCCTGAGTACCAAGCGCCAGCAGCTGACGAAGCTCCGTGATCATCGTTGCTACCTGGTGAAACAGATTCATCTACTAAAACTATGATCGCGACGAGCCCCGTCTGTGTGTCACCAGAGGAAATCCTCTCTACATGTGCGCTGCTTGGAGGCCATGCATGATCTGAGGCCAATCAAGGGGTGGCTCACACACTATGTTGCGGTGAGCACCCCCACAATTATAGTAGTGGACAGAATGTCTACTACCACTACTCATGAGCAGTTGTTACTGCTTCTGTCCCTTGCCATGTCACTTTTTTCCCTTCTTGTCTTGTGTTAATGATGTAATGTCCTCAGTCAGGCAACTTGAGGTAGAGGGGGAGGAGGAGGAAGCAGTAGAGGTGGGACTGGTGAATTGGGACAGAGGAGTAGGAGGCGTCGTAGTCACTACTGTAACAAGTGGCCTCTACTCATGGGCGATAGTAGCCTCAGGAGCTTATGTCGCCTAGAGGAAGTAACGATGAGCCCAAGGAAGCAACTTTAGTGACTATGACAACTCAGAAGGTGCCACATGGTCGAAGCCCCTAGAGAGCTTCACGTTGTCCAAGTGCACCCCCATCATGATGGTGTTGAGTGCCCACAGCTACATCCCACAACTAGTCTTAAGGTGCATGTAAAGGTGCATTGTGAACCTTTAATAGTCTGTTGTGAGCTTCCTAGGACTGTGTCGGAGGGAGCAAAACTCATGCAGTCGAGCCGCCCTCGTGACATGGGTCTCCACAGCTAGTAATGTGAGGGCTAGATCCCAGCCTTGGTCCAGGTCTGCTGCATTTTTGGTCCCGATCTCACCCAGGAAGGGATAGAAGCCAATCACAGTCTCATGTGGCATGGCGTAGAGTAGACTGCGCATTGCTCTTGTTGCTGTCTCGACATGGTGAGAATTACGAGTCTGGTACTAGCTGCGGCAATAGGGCTAGATGCACTCAGAATCGGCCCACACCTCAATCTAGGTCTCCTAGTAATCAAGGCCCTAGTAATTGTCGTAACAAAGTGGAGGTGTCTCTAAGTCCTTTGTTCACTGCTACGTGGGGAGGGCGGCCTCAGGCTCGGGAGATGGTGGACGAGGTATAGGGAGAAAAATAGTGAGAGAAACGCCACAAAAAGTGAATTCTTATGAACAACGTGCCTGATCCTAATGACGAGGTGGTGGGTTGGGAGGCTATGACACTAGATGTAGCTCACAAATGGGCTCTTCGAGGACACAAATCTTTTCCTTACGTGGGTCCTTCTCTGAGTCCTCCTCATCTTAGGTGTCAACCTTTGATGATGGGTGCTAAGGCCGCGGAGTTGGGTAGGGCAATAGACTACTGGACGGATGGTAAACTCTAACACATCTTCTTGATGGTTGGTCTAAGGCCTCCGAATGACCCCTCCATGAATCCGCACTCTCATGCAACACATCGGTCTGCCGCCACTGCAACTGGCGCATTTCATCCTACGCCCGACAACACTCGTCGATTGCGAGTGACTGCGACCATGGACTCGTGATGCCCAAAAAGGAGGAAGATGAGGGAACTCTCAGCCCTTTGCCCTTGTCATGGATGGACGCCATTGCAGTGCTCGGAATGGGGCCGAACATCAAAATGGTCCAAACAGAAGGTTGAATGCGTTTCTCAAGGAGTTGAAATGCTAACACAAAATTGGTGTTTAAACCCAAAAAATATTGATGTCAGCACTGCTGATGATGACATCAGTACTCTTTTTTTCCAACATTTTTATGCTAGTGTTTTTTACGCTGACGTACATTACGCCAACGGTTTTTTGTCTTCTTCTGGTGTCATGTGGACTTTGCGTGGTCGAGGGGGTGACGGCGTCATTCTCTGCTTGCGATTGCATAAGGACTGTGCAGGCCTGTACAACCCTTGTGTTATGCTGCATAACTACATTGTAGCTATGCAATAGTGATGTTGTGCAATATTACTAAGCAGGGATTGTTGTGCAAAAGCAGTGATGCCCAAGACACCAAACGCTACTATTGTTGGTACGAGTCTGTTGCTACTGCAAGTGTCGTCACTCTTACTATGCTATAGTAGCCGCTGACACTACTGTGGTGCTGCTCCTACTGTTGCTAATGTCGCTTCAGCGGTTGCATTTCTAGTGTTATGTTTTTGTTTCCTCTACTACTACTGTTACGCTTCTGTTGCCACTCGCAGGTGCTGATGCCGATGCTACGTCTAGCTATTGTCACTGCTGCTCACTGCCACTGCTTGAAGTTGCCGTTGCTAGCTGCTACTATGAGCCACTTCTCCCATCTGTTTTCCTTGTCAAGGGTGGTAGCCAAACACGGCTGTTGCTGCCGCCCGGTGTTATTGCTGTCGCTCGGCGTGGCTACTATAGCGCGTCACTACCGCAGCTTCTCTTGCTACGGTCTTTGTTTATGTACACATTTCTTCACCACATTTTTAATTTTGAACAACATGTCTTCCACGGATTGGAAGCATTGCTTCGGGAGAAAATGGCACATTAAGAATGTTAGTTGAAAATCTTATACCAATTCATCACTTTAGGCTACAAGGCTTTATCTTTCTTGACTTTTAACTTTGACTACACCATATAGTGAAATTTCCCAACAACTTCTTGCGGTAGAAGGGTATTAGTGAGCATTATTGCACACACGTGCAGTCAATTTTTTCATGACCCAGTCCATGGAACTTGAATTGTACTGTCAGAAGAACCATCACGAACACAATACTATACTCCACAACCATAATTCTCACACAAATATGGTTCTCTATCTCTTTATGACAGTGTGATTTGTATTTTTCAATATAGTTATAACTGTGAGTGGATGAAGAATTACTACTGGGAGCACTAGTTAAGTGTAGCACAACTTGGTCTCCACGATGAGATTTGCTACACAAGTACCTTATTGATACTTCATATCATTTTACGCTTTTATTGATGCGTTATGATTCTGAACCCTTTTTTTACTCAAGACACTTATTAAGATGGTAGAATGTCATTTAGCAGAAAGTTTATATCTTGAATTTGGGTGAGCAGTCTTGGCTCAAAACACTCGTCAAACAATCTTGTACGCATGAGCATATGAACAAATCACTTATGTGTAATTTTTTTTTTGTTTTGTTGAACATGTGTGGCATACAAGATATCCATGTCGCACGCGTGAGTTAGGATGTTTTGGTACACCAAATGTGGTACTCAAAGCATGCATCACCATGGATTTCAGAAGTTTGTATCCAACCAAAAACATTGCTACAAAACACATGTCTTGACCAAATACTTGTGTGGTTTTTCATGAACAGATCTTGTTTGCGACACATGAACTGTTCATTGAAGAAAATATTTTCATGAATGATATCCTAAGTTTTCTCATGATCAAAACTAAATATCGGTAGGGTACAATCTATCGCTTATGCATTTCACTGAAGGGTCTTCTTTCCAAAAGCAACATGACAATGTTTAACATAGTCAGAGTTGAGGTCAAGAAATTTTGAGAAATGGGGGGAGCTGAAACACAACAACTTGGCTTCCCCAAGATGGAATGCTTCAATGCTCAGTTTGTAAGGAGCATGTTTAAAGAGATAAGTCAAAGACAGACACGGCTTGGCTCCTACAATATGGAAATAATGTTATCATACAACATGCTATCTTCAGCAGAACATCAAGATGTGATGTACATTGGGAGCATTCACAAGATGAGGATGACAGAAACTGAATAGAAAAAAATAGAGTATCAATAATGGCCACTTGAAGAAACTCTAGGCAGAAGATGGGTCCGTGGGAATTTGCAATTCCATGTGTGGTGGTTGGGAAATGAAATCATCAGGTAATGGTGATCTACTAACGATTAAATCCATTTAGGATTAGAGAAGGAATGGGGGAAATCCAAAATTTGTTGAGATCCAAGGTGGGTGGATAGAGAAGAGTAGGAGACAGGCTAGAATATAGGAATTAGAAGAGTGCATAGGACTGGATGCTCCTACTTCACTTGTGGACGTGGATGGAGGAAAGGATGGGATGAGAGGGTGGGATGAGAGGAGGGAAAAAAGGAGAAAGGGAAGGAAAAGAGGAGATCTAAGAGAGGTAGAATAGGTGAGGATGGGAGTGAGATAGGGGGGTTGCAGGGGAAATATTACTAGATGATGGTGGGATGGAGGTGAATAGACAAGGAGAACTAGGGAGAGAGAGGGTTTGGAAGGGGGAGGAAGAGAAAGACGAGGATGGGATCGATCAAAAGGAATGTGGGAAACAACGCGGAGATAGAGGGAGGATGGAACTAAGAGACACGGATAGTGTGTTTTCAACATGAATAGAAGGATGGGGGTGGGGGGGGGGGAGCATGCAGGATGGAAGACAGGGGAGTGGGATAGAGATTAAAGTTTAGGGGGTGTATGCTAGCATAGAATTATTGATTTTGCTAGTAATGAAGACGATACTACAAGTGTACATCCCCCTTTTGAAATGAGATGTGATGGATGGACACATAACATAGATAACTCTAATGACAGTGGAATATGGGGAGGTGGAGCTAAACCATGATGAATTAGAGGGGTTAATCATCGATATGAATTGCAATATCTTAGTTCCATAATGAAATAGGAAGATTCACGTTATTGGAGTGAAACATGAAGAAGAGGAGAAAAGGCAAAAGTTCCAAAGTGCAAAGAATTTTGTAAGCAAGGAATAAGAGTTTGAGCCACACTCTCACTAACAGGGTTGATTGCACCATGTTGAACCACAAAGATTATTCAAGTCTGACCTTGAAAGATACATGTGAGAATCGATTCATGCACGTGCAAGAAAAAGTGTCCCAACCTGGTAAACGGTCCTTGGAATGGAGTTTTAAAAGCGTACACCTGTATGCTTTGCTATAAAACTAATTCCTGCGCAGATGTTTATCTTGCTTTTCTCTTTTGTTTCAGAGTGTTCAACACCAAGCTTGAGGGGCTTGGAAATCTGTCACAAAACAAAAGGACGTCAAACCTTGGTGCTTAATTATGGGAGGGTTGAATGGGTTGGAAGTTTGATGGGTTTTGGAATGTAACCTGCACCTAGCTTAAGTTAATCACTATGTTGCTGGACTTACTTACTTGTGATTAAGACACATTTGCTTCCAAAACTTCCTCTCTTCAAGAAAGAAATGATTTTGTTGAGGATTTAGATTGATACATACTTTTGTTCAAAATGACACAAGGAAAGAAGTAAAAACGTAAAATGAACAGAAACTACGAAGGAATCCACTGGGTTTTACCTATTCACTGGCTTCCATACATCATCATAAAATAAGCCTTGGCATTTTCTCACGATATCCGCCAATGGCATCACCAAGTTTTGTATTAGGGATTCAAGTACATACAGTAGACTAGTATTCATAGTTGACCCTCTCGAGTTGGATGCAAAGCAATTTCTGGTGTTCAAACATTGTCTGACATGGATTCATTTGTTCTCATGGAGCTCCTAGAAATAAACTCATTTAGTATGCAAATGTCATGTGGGACTGTGACCAATGGTAACAGAGAGAAGGTGCATAATCGTTTCTTCAAGGATACTACCTTCTTGTGATGATAGATGTTTGCACATGAGTTTATACATAAGCTCCTTTCTGACTTAGTGAAGAGGGTAGAGGTATCCTAAATTCACAAACTATACGCAAGGGGCCTGAAAGTCACCAAAGAGAACATCCTTACGTTTTTGGCTTGACCCCAAATTATTGAAGGCAGAAAACATTACCAAGTTTCTCAACGTGGACTTAGCAAAAGTTCATAGAAAACAGATGTGTGAACCGTAAATTGAGTGGCTTGTTGAAAACACTCATTGTCCATTAACTAATGGTGAACTGATATCAATGCAAAGATTCATACTGATTTTTTGATAGGGAACATGCACGATGACCTTTCAGATTTGTAAATTGCATAGCTGTAAATTTAGTGGCTTTAATTCTGTAGAAGTTCACATGAGAGAGGTGGATTTGAAGCGTTCTATGAAGAAATGATTTTGGGAAAGTAAATCTGTAGGTGAAAGCTGCATGCGGGAAGAATCCAATGGCTTTTTTCATTATGAAATTGGTGTTGGAATGAATTATATCATCCTTTAGAAGTTTATTTTATTCTTTTATGTGGAAGTTCATTATACCCATTTTTATACATGTCGACATTGTCATCACTAGTTTTGATGTTTTGTAGGCCTCTTCTACCTTTACCCTCCTTCTAGACATGCACGAGCATGTGTGAACTATGGATAGCTCCTATGACTCACAAGGGACACTTACAACTTGCACAATGGGGTCAAATATGCCCACTTGGACCCGTGATAGGTGATGGACGGGAGGTATGGAAAATTGCTTGCTTTTAGAACACTAATGAGTGTGTGTATTACGACGTGCGTGGATATGCAGTTTCATAGGATTTTCAGTGTTGAAGAGCTTACATACTGTTCACTCAAATTCAGATGTAAGGTATGCAATAANTATGTGACAATTGCTTCCTCACCACTTCTTTTGGTGCTCATCATTCATGTACTTTTTGGAATCCCTACCACATACACTGTTTGATACATTCAACCAATACATGTTTGGCCTTTGGGAGGGGGGAGAGACCGGACGGTCCCCCCCCCCCTCCCCAAAAGCATGGAAAGTGTATTGGGTAAATGTATTGGATGGTGAACAATGTTTCGTACGAACGCGATAGACATGATGTACACTAGTGAACATCGAATTACATGAATTCCGTGTGGTATCGAATCCATCAATAGGGCTGCATCGATGAACGTGATCCGTGTGATTGTCAAGCACCTGTTTGTTGTCAATAGTCAAATACGAATCTTTTCAGGTTTCCTTTGCTCAAACTAGATAAATGTTGCCCTTTTGAGCGTTTGAAACAATGCAGTTTTTTTTAACTATTTCAACTTGTGAACAGGCGACTTCCCCCAAACATTGGAGGAGTGTATTCCATAGTGTATCTTGTGCACTTTGTCAAAAGTACATAAGTGTACAATACATTTGAATTGACTGTGGCTTCTTCTTCACTCCTCTCAGTGTACGTACTTTGTGTATTAGTTTTTATTTGTGTACAGTACACCATCCGATACACTGACCTAATACACTTTCGATTGGTGAGGAGGGGGGAGGGGGATCGCGGACCCCCCCCTAAACATGGAGAGTGTTTCAGCTCAATGTACTGCAGGGTGAATGATGCTTTATAGGGAAGAGATGGAAACAATGTTCACTGGTTAACACCATTCAATGCGGCGTCGAATGCAGTGATTTCAATGCATCGATGAATTCGATCTGTCAGATTCTTGAATGTCTTCTTAAGATCGACAGTCGAGTATGTGTTTCCGCTAATGTTCTTCTGTTTTCGTGTACAAACGTTACCAGTTGGAGCGATCCAAATGCAGCCTGGACCTNTATGACTCACAAGGGACACTTACAACTTGCACAATGGGGTCAAATATGCCCACTTGGACCCGTGATAGGTGATGGACGGGAGGTATGGAAAATTGCTTGCTTTTAGAACACTAATGAGTGTGTGTATTACGACGTGCGTGGATATGCAGTTTCATAGGATTTTCAGTGTTGAAGAGCTTACATACTGTTCACTCAAATTCAGATGTAAGGTATGCAATAACATTCCCTTATTTTTCGAAACCATAGAGGAATTCTAATGCACAAAAAAAAATCACAAACGACAAAAGTCTGACATAGGTCTCTTATGGTCTACTGAAATGGCATGTATTGTGATCGTAACCTAAATGGAGACAATGTGTACAACCTAGTACTAGGATCGGTTTACAGTGATAACTGTCAGATTTGTTGAATCTCGCGGGTGTGCGAGTGTCCCCCCTCCCTCCGTCTCCCAACCCAATTTATCAAGAGACTGTATCGGAGCGTGTATCCACTCGAGGTCTTCAAATGTACACAGTTGTATCGATTAGGTTGCTTCAAGAATGAAAATTTTGGTCTCCTCCCAACCACCCCCTTCTTCCTCAAACCTAGATTGTAACGGGGGAGTGTAACAGGATGTGTATCTTGCACACATTTCATGAAGAACATAAGTTTACATTACAATTTCTATGTGACAATTGCTTCCTCACCACTTCTTTTGGTGCTCATCATTCATGTACTTTTTGGAATCCCTACCACATACACTGTTTGATACATTCAACCAATACATGTTTGGCCTTTGGGAGGGGGGAGAGACCGGACGGTCCCCCCCCCCCTCCCCAAAAGCATGGAAAGTGTATTGGGTAAATGTATTGGATGGTGAACAATGTTTCGTACGAACGCGATAGACATGATGTACACTAGTGAACATCGAATTACATGAATTCCGTGTGGTATCGAATCCATCAATAGGGCTGCATCGATGAACGTGATCCGTGTGATTGTCAAGCACCTGTTTGTTGTCAATAGTCAAATACGAATCTTTTCAGGTTTCCTTTGCTCAAACTAGATAAATGTTGCCCTTTTGAGCGTTTGAAACAATGCAGTTTTTTTTAACTATTTCAACTTGTGAACAGGCGACTTCCCCCAAATATTGGAGGAGTGTATTCCATAGTGTATCTTGTGCACTTTGTCAAAAGTACATAAGTGTACAATACATTTGAATTGACTGTGGCTTCTTCTTCACTCCTNGTCGAATGCAGTGATTTCAATGCATCGATGAATTCGATCTGTCAGATTCTTGAATGTCTTCTTAAGATCGACAGTCGAGTATGTGTTTCCGCTAATGTTCTTCTGTTTTCGTGTACAAACGTTACCAGTTGGAGCGATCCAAATGCAGCCTGGACCTTCACACAATTGCCACGCGAGCAACAATCAAAATGTTTCTCACCTAGTGACTCCATCCCCCCATTCCACCGCCCCCATTCAGTTATTGAACAGGTTGTGTATGACTGTGTGTGTCATACAGGGTTCTTACAATGCACCCAATTGTAAAAATAATGTGCCCTAGCTTCCTCAACCATCAATCTTCACTTACCTGTTATCTCATGTAAATCCAAATTATTGTAACCTTTGAACCGTTACCATTGAAGGTTGGGTGATGACATTATAGGCGAGAGAAACAAAAGATTTACGGGGATGTATTTGGATGTTGTGTTTTGGTCTGTGGACGAAAGCAAACTCTATGCCATGTCTTGATTTTGCAGCAATCGATGAAATTGTCACCCTAGACCGGATTGAGAGAGCTTAAATTACATTCGATGTCCATCCGTGCCAGCAACTATCGCATAAACTTGATTCGTCATACAGGGCATAATCAAAACAACTTAAGGACGTACAAAAGAACAAGACTCTCAAATTGGCTGTCAAACCTTGCATCGATCAAGAAAAGATCTTGATAGTTTGTGTAGATACTTTGGCAATGGTGACGATGGCCATCTATCAAAATGACCTTTTCACCTTTCTTGGTTTTTGCGAATGTATTACACTACGGGTCACGTTCTTGTTTCACGTCAAATGGTGTAAACATCTCTTAACAGCCTCGAAGCATGAACACATGTATGAAAAATACCCTAGTTCGAGCATGTTATGCACCACCGTTTATCATCATGAAGTAATATGCTTGTGATGATGGCACTACTTCATACCATCAAATCGTCCATGAAAATTCATTCCATTGGATTCAAAATGGACTATAATTTATTGTTTTCTTTACGAGTGTCATGAAGACCTTCCACCACACTTCTTTGAAGTTTCCCAACGTCTCCCTCTCGAGGCCAACAAAGATTTACGCAATTGTAAGTGTGTATGTTTTAGGGGTGATTGGTTCTATGTGGTGGATGATTGACATGCCTAAATGGGTGGATTGACAGGTGATCCATCATGTAATTCCCTCATGTGCCATGAAAAATTCATGTAGAAATTGACATCAATATGGCAACAATATGTTGTTTAGTTCAAAGGGGAGTAGGTATTATGCCATTCAATGTTGAAAACACTAGTGTGCTTTTTTTTATGATAATTATTGATGAAAACCACGTTCAAGGCAAGTAAACATTCAAACTTGAAGGATTTTACTTGAAATCCTTGAAACTTTTGTCAAAACATAGTAGAATTAGCAAGGTCTGGCTGAGTGTTGTCAGATTCGTCAGGCGTGACTTTACTTCACCACTCTACATGATTAACCTAGCACTCAAAGTTTAAAGTCATGATATCATTGTAGCGGTTACTTTTCATGGGACATAAGTTTGTTTTTGTCTCCATTATTTCCTTGTATAACATCCCATAAGAACATTGAAGTACATTGAAGGAAATTGTAAAAACGTCCTTAGGTAAAAAATTCCTCCTGATCTATTCTCCTTCACGTTACAGAGGGCCAACACTTTAGGATTTTCCTTAGTCTTTATACAGGTGGTGTCTGACACTTTAGTATGCTTGACCTCTGAATGTTTAGTATGGCAAAAAAAAGGAGTTTTGGTATAGATGTCTTATAATTGTGGGAATGGCTAGTGTGTTGGACAATTGCGAAGATTACTCTATTTTGTAGCATGTACCCCCTTGACTATAAAATTTTTCTTCTTGTAAATTCAGAATGATCTCATCATCAAAATGTGTGTTTTGGATTATGAAGTAATTTGGTCCTTATTCATCACATAAGAGGATTTTTTTTGCCTTCAGTGTGATGANGGCTGTCAAACCTTGCATCGATCAAGAAAAGATCTTGATAGTTTGTGTAGATACTTTGGCAATGGTGACGATGGCCATCTATCAAAATGACCTTTTCACCTTTCTTGGTTTTTGCGAATGTATTACACTACGGGTCACGTTCTTGTTTCACGTCAAATGGTGTAAACATCTCTTAACAGCCTCGAAGCATGAACACATGTATGAAAAATACCCTAGTTCGAGCATGTTATGCACCACCGTTTATCATCATGAAGTAATATGCTTGTGATGATGGCACTACTTCATACCATCAAATCGTCCATGAAAATTCATTCCATTGGATTCAAAATGGACTATAATTTATTGTTTTCTTTA
>SZWC01003564.1:134579-194291 GCA_023375785.1 Penium margaritaceum
GGGGGGGGGGGTGGGGGTTGGAAGGCTATGAGCTCTCATTTCAATATCTAGTGCATGAATGCACTAGTGTATTAATTTGGCCACACTTCAGATACACATCCCAATACACCGGCCAAATACACTTCGACTTCATGGGGGGGGGGAGGCGACGAGCCTCTCCTCCCCCCCCCCAAAAGTAAAAGGTGTATCTGGTAAGTGTAGTGGAAAGTGTAGCTGGTAGACAACCGAAACGATACACTTGTGTATTCTTAATATAGTTGATCAAAGCTGACAAGCGTCGTCAATTCTAAGCATCAGACGGTGTGCAGAGGAAGAACAGGCAAACAGAATACTCTGTTGGCCTCGTGCAGGCGAACTAACCAGTCCCCGATCTGAGGCCTACCCTCCCCCCCCCCTCCCAATATTTGAGTGTGTATCGGGGACTGTATCGCAATCTCGCTAGAGAAAACATACTAGTGTATCTGTACACGTGCTTTCATGCGCCCCCCCCAACAGATACACCACCCAATACACACCCTAGCAATACACTCTACTCAGCGAGACCTCGTGGTGGGAGGGGAGGGGGGGGGGCTTTGGAGAATGCTCGAGTGATGATGCAAAGAACAAGACGACCTATTGTGCGAGCGATGATCACGAGTACAAAATTTCTGGTATCGAGGACAATTCAGCATCATTGATAGAAAGACAGACATAACATGAATTCTTGCTAAGAATATAGTAGGTAACTTTGTGAATTCACTTACGTTACATTTACTTTCAGAATTTTCTGTATAATTTCTATTTTCAAAATGCTTTCAGGTCATGTATTTGTTGAGAACATTAAGTTAAAGTCTTGTGGTCATGTACACAAAACTAACTCTGAATATGATTCCAACTAACAATTTCTAAGAAACGTTGTCAATGTTCTAGGCTAGTTTCCGAGAAGGATCCTCACCATATGTTGTAGCATTGTACACACTTTATTGAGTGTGTGGATTTAGGGTGATTGGGCATAAATGACATCATTAAACTAGCATACAATTTGGGTTACATTAATGATGGTACATCCAAAGTGTTGGCTATGTGGTGATTTCCTTTTGCATATCAATGCACAAATGAGTGAAATGACATTGGCGTAGAACCTTGCTAGGCTGTGGGTCGGTTTAGTAGTACTATCTTTACTTCCTTGGAAAGGGGAAGGGTCACAAAATTGTCATGGAATACTGAATCCTTAGACAAATTGAGGAAGAAATGTTGGCTAATGTCTTTATTTCAAGCTTGGAGTCAAATAGATGCACGCCAAGAAATTGCCTCACACTATTTTCCATTTCTGGTTAGTCACCCCTGTGAAGTACACTCTTCATTCAGTGTACATATAAAATGCATACCTTTGGAAGTTTCATGGTAACTTTGTGGAACTTACGGCACAACTTGATTTACAATGTCAGTTCATAGACATAAAAACGTATGTTCATGCTCAAACACAAATCTTCATAAATGTTTGGCGATTAAGTTTTTAAACACAGTAATTCCATGGTTGAGTGTTATAGTTTGCTGGAAAACATGCAAACATGTGCAAATACACGAAACGTGTCATGACTGTAAGGAAATATGATGCCTCTTCCTTGACACATAAATCCAAGGAACCAGAAATCTCTCGAAGTCACACTCAGGTTTCGAGGTTTCGTTTTTTGCTTACCTGACTCCCCTTCTATTTGTAGGGGGGCTATTGGACCCCCACTCTAAGTATTGGAAAAAAAAACATTAGTGTATGGTTTTTATGTTTTATGATACACATACTGCTACTCAACTCCGATACACTATATGAATTTAGAAGTAGGGGGACCACACGGTGATTAGCTTGACTTTGCCTTACTACACTACCACAAAACTATCTTATCATATCAGCACCATTTGTCGTCGTACATTGGCAGTCACCGTGTGAAGATTGTCCAACGTCCTCATTTACCAACTTCTTGTATTCGATCTTGATAGTCGATGTTCGTAAATTGACAATTATAGAGTATGGACAATTAATCATCACCTAGTACAATAGTTTCTTTGTTTCATCCACCACATAAACTAGATACATTGACCATCTATACTTTGCTAATACACTCAAGTCTTTTGGGGAAGGGGTGAGCCAGAGACCAAGCTGCACCCCCCAATTTGCCTAATTGTGTAAAGCGAATGTGTATGGTGCATGCATCTGACAGACATGTAAGAAAACACTCTAGTTCACAAAGTACATGTAAACCACAATACATGCTCTAATACAAAGCCCAAACGCACTTTGTCTTTGGGGGAAGGAGACTTGGGACTACGTGGTGACCAGTTTGTCGAGGGTGTGTATGAAACAAATTGCAAACACACTAGTGTATGTACCTTTTCCTCATTACACACATGCATAAACATTCTACATACATCCTTCTAGTACACTCAACCCATTCAGGAGGGGTTAAACTTGGCCTCCGGATGACCCCCCTTTCCAAAACTAGTCGATTATACTAGCAAAGTGTGATTGGTCAGTGAAGCTGGTCTATGTGACCGTCGGAAAAAATGTACACTAATGTATTGGCTGATGATGGATTGTCTACATCAATGAACCGTCAATGAATGTGTATGGATGACTTTGATGCAGACATGTCATCGAATCTGATTGCACTCGTGTATTGTTTCTCCCCCTATCACGCAGAATGCATACACCAACCACGTGAAGTTTGCTAGTACACTCTACTTATTTGGGGGGGTCAGATGGAGACCAAGCCTGCCCCACCGTAAACTTTCAAAGTTTATCCACTGATGGTACATGGTGCCTATATCTGACAAATGTCCAAGAAAACACAATAACTTACAATGTACTAGTGAATAAAGTACATGGCCACCATAATACACAGGTCAATGTAAAGCCTCGGTACACTAGTTTTTAGCAAGGGGGGTGGGGAAGACGCCCCACTACATGTTGGCTATTTTTTTATGTGAAACACCACTGACAACAAACACACTGGTGTGTTTGTTTTCCTCATGACACAAAACACATACACCGTCCATGTACCCATTGCCAATACGCTAAACCCATGTAAGGAGAGGGTAATCTTTGTCTCTGAGTGACCCCTCCTCAAAATGGTAATGTATTTGCAAAGTGTCACTTGACAATGTATCTGGTCCATGAGACTGTTGGAAACAAAGCAACATGCTTTTATCAGGTGGTGATGGCTTGTCTACACGAGTCAACCGTTGATGAATGTACATCGATGATTTTGATTTAGATAAGCCGTCGTCTTCCATTACACCAGTGTATTGCATTTCTTCTTATCACAAAAAAAAAAGATGAACTAACCATATACACTTTGCTATTACGCTCTACCAATTGGGGGGGGGGGCATATAGAGTCCATCCATCCCCTCTCCAAAACAATAAAGGTGTACAAGGAGGGTGTACGTGGCACCTGTATTTGATGGATAGGTAAGGAGGGTGCTATTGTTGATAAATCTAGAGAACACATTCAATGGTTGTTGCGATTCTTGCCTTGCTATAAGGCCGTAATACACTCGACAACTCGGGGATGGAGGAGAAAGGGGGAAGTCTGATAGGGAGAGGAAGAGTGATAAATGTTTATGCACAAATCTCAACAAAATGCTTGAAAGTGAGATCCTGAATGATCTTATGTTTGTATTACGTAAGTACTTCTTCTGGTGATTACGTGTAAATTCATTGCAACATTTGGAACATCAATGCGTCTTCTTTATCATGCACCCATTGTCTCCCAAGTGTTTTTGTTTTGGTTGATGGGTTGAATTGAAGTTTTGTGGCATGGTTAAAAAGACATAGTGTCCTTCACGTGAACAAAGGATGAAAACATTGTGAGGTATTCTCATGGAAAATACCAAAATTCTTGTGTCCAAATACACTAACTACGTCATGCACAAAACGCACAAGATGAGCTATAGCTTGAATGATGATTTATTTGTTAGTAGTGATCAGAATGGATGGAAAAGGGTGAGTGGAAAAGGATGTTACATCCAACCTTTCTCTCACCCCCAAAAAACTGTTTGTTATGGTGTTATGAAACTGTCGTTCAAAATCAACTTATGTTAGTTGCATAATACGTCAGCTACTTTTGCACCAATCTCCCTCGTCTTTCAGGCCTCAAGGATGCACAAAGGGTCAAACTATGTGAGATTCGCAAGCACTCTACCTCTCATGCGAGCTTGTTAGAATCCCCTCACCCCACATGCTGATAATTCAACAACCTATCTTACTATGTTGTCATTCTTATATACACAAAATATTGTAAGGCATGAGGGCTGTCTCATGACGGTGACTTCGCTTTCTAACACGGTTTTAAGCGGCCACCAAGTTCTCAAATACTAATTCTACTACATCAAGACCATTGATTTTGTGACAATTGTTTTTTTTTGTTTATCACATCACATATGGGTGGGTGAATATTTGTTTATCACACACACACTTCTGCTGCCATAGCCACCAAATAATATTTCATCGAAACCATTCATGAAATCGCACCCACAAGGAAACTTAATGGCATTCTAAGGCTTTGTAAAGCCACGCATCCCTTCAATATGCAACCATTCCTTCAATCCTAATGCACTAGATGATGTCTTGTGCAGGCATGTTGGACTCATTCCCTGAGCTATAGGATTAAAAGTCATAAAAAATGCCTTACAACACTTATCATTTAGTAAAACCTGGGTGTAAGGGGAAACTGGTTCTTTTGATATCCAAGGGCAAGTTGTACTACTTGTATAACTTTTCTACCTTTACATTGCCAGCCTATTTTGTTGCATGCATGATAAAGGAAGATGTGTTATTTTCTCTCAAACATGTTTATGTGGCTAGATGGTTTTTTTTCTAAAGATGCTATAATCATGCGTAAGTGTACCACCAGGTGTGGAGGGAAAACTGTCAAATAGTTCACTATAGCTGACCAGATATGTTTGAAATTGCTACGAGTGTAAAAAAATATTTTATGACTCTACAAGGAAGCTAGAGAGACAAAGAATGCCATAATTCATCATACAAATAAGGTAGCAATGTGAAATTTGGGAAAAGTGGGCTGTACATAGAAGTTGAATTCATGGCCTTGAATGTTAGGTATGTAAAGAACTAAGTCTTGTAAGGAAAATGTCCCTGGCTCGTATGTGGAGGCTTTACCATTGATCATGTTTCATGATTTTTTTTTTATTTCTTGACTTCAAAGCAGGGTACAAGACAATGCGTTTTTCATTCACCGTTTTCAAGGCCGTAGTCTCCCACTAATTACATAGACGTAGGAAGTTTTGAACCAGTTTCCGTGTTTTCGTGAACTGTTTTCCCGCTTCTCAAAGAAAACCCTTTTGCCCGCTTTTGCAGGCGATTGTCGCGCTCGCTCACCGAACACATCGCATTTGACTCCCTAACGCCATGGGTAGAACTGTTCAACCCGTGGACCAAACCAACCACAAATTTTTGAACCAGAGTAGATCAGGGAATGCATGTCTAGCTGCCACATGTCAATGAAAGCCCGTAGGAGCCTGAAGAATTGGAAAGTTGTATGGGTGGATGAAGCGATCGTACCGGCTGAGAGCTACGGGGGTGAACCGGCGTTGTGATCTTGCTGTTGATTTTAGGGTTGCCTCGATTTGGCGCCTGAACTATGGTTCTCGTGTGATTATGTCATCGAGAGGGAACCGGTTTAAATTAGCGGAACCTGGCTACCGTGTCCGCAACTCCCACGTGTTTACCCCTTCCGACATTGGCGGCTGAACGTATAGATTTGGTGGATGTATTATTCTCCGATGGGCCACCCCCACTGCGCATCTCTCGAATAGAGCGACATCAAGATGCGCGCAAAATTTCGACCAATTTTCCGCCGCTTTGGAAATCGTCCTTGGCCTTCGATGACTAAATAGGGTGAGTAAAACCATTTTCCGCATAGGTTTATGAATGGACGTCTTCGAAGTTGGTCTCAGCTTTTATTCTTCCCTTTGCTGCACTTAAGATGATTCCCAGACGTTGGGAACCCCGCCACGTAGGATTCAGGGCGATAAAATCATGATGAATAAGCGGGAAACCTTTTATTTATCTCTTGATTCCGGTGCAACGTTTTGGCGCAATTGCAAGCATTAACGAGCGCTCGCAGATCGGATCGCCGCGCCGCCTCCCGCTAATCAGACCGGTGGGTTCATAGAGTCAATAGCAAAATCAAAGCGCCGGTTCACCCTTTATACCTGCGCACAGTGAAAAATACCAAATGTGTTGAAAACTGTACACGTCAATGTACACAAAAGCGCCACCTTATTGTGGGTTTTGTTACAATATTTTGCGAGAGCCGGTGCCGAGGCTCGTCCCACAAAAAAAACAAAAGGGCGGTTTTGTGCGATGCCTTAGCCGACACGGTTTCAATCGTGCGATGCCGCGGCGGTCATATTCGCACTTGATTAAGTTGCGTTTTACATTAATTTGTTGAACCACCAGTACGTATTTGCATTCTTGTTAGACGGGTTGATCGAAATAGGAAATTCACACGTCGGAGAGATTTGCTAAGATCCTCTAAGCGGCGCCATTTGTCTATCGGTGTTTTCGTTACACGGCCGGAGGGAATAGAAATGTCGGAGATCGGTTCCCGCTATTTACATGTCCAGAGACATTTGTGAGACGGAGGATCTTGTTTGTAGACATTGTACCGTTTCGATGTACCCAGATAGTCACGTCACTGGGCAAAAGATGAGATGACGGTTGACTCACCAGTGGGATGCATCGCAAACCCATGTTTTTGGACATTTTCGCTAGTCCATTGTAAAATCCCCTCTCGCTTGCCTTCTTTTTCCGCAATTTTCATTACCGAATGGCAAAAATCAGGTCTCGTGCGTGGTAGATGAGTACAAACGCCGCACACATTTGCGTAACTAAGAAGGCGGGAAAGACATATTTCTTAGTCGACGGCACCAGGCGAAAATAGCTCTCGTCGAAGGTATATTGTGAAACGAACTCCAAAAAAAACCCATCCGCCCCGTGTTCGGAGTTCGGTAGGACAAGGCGCCCTGCTTCCAAAACATTGAAACTAATAAGCCCTGCTTTTGAAAAGTTGGGTACTATATGCCTTGCCTTTCCTTTTGCCCCAAAATCATTTTGCCGAGCACCATCCGCCTTGTAGGGGCCTTCCGGCCAGTGTCATATGTCCCTGTTATGGGGGCATATGACACAGTCGTCCATGGCGGAAGGGCGTATGGAAGTGGTGTACCGTACCGTCTTCGAAAAAGAAAATAGACGGACGACTACACACCTACTGCAACGACGAAGAATCACAGGACATATTAACTCCAGTGTCGACACTAGGGGCAACCTGTTTTCTTTTTTTGTGAAGAGGGGCTCATGGGACCAGATTTGGAAAAGAAGGGCAGCAGGTAATCAAAATTGTAGAATCGGGCCGACCGGCATACGTTGGAGAGGAAACAGGGGCACCGCGTATAGTTGCCGAATGAACTCAACGTGTAACCGCTTAACAAACGAAATTAGAAAGCCAGACACCTGGTGGTGAACGCGAGCAGACTGACCGGATGGCTGAGCGCTCCGGGTCAAGTAAGGCGGCGCAGCATTTCCCCGAAAACAAAATGTCCTAGAACATTTCGTCCTGCCGAACCAGTTTCGGTTCGACCAGGCCTCGGAAAACAGGTTCGTCACAACGACAAAAAATAGTCCCCGGCACAAACGGGATGATGATTTGGGCGACAACCTGTGGAGGTGCAGGCTGACTCGCCGTATTTGGCGGGATCTTCGACCGTACGAATCCTGCGACGTGAATAGTGAAGTAACGGGGAACTGATTGCTGTACGGAAGAACGTCGCCACATGTGCATGCGAGCGCATGTTTTTACGATGATCGAGCATAAAGCAACACACGAGCCGCACAGAATGCATTCGCCGCAAGTTACTGTACTGAGCTCGTGCACCAAACTAGTCCACCCATTTAAGTCCAGTTTACAAAAGCTTGTTTTGGCTGAAGAATGTTGGAGGCTGTAACTGAATCAAGTGCGGGGACATATGAGTTCGCTTCGTCCTCATTATTAAGCTAAAAAACAAATCCATTTAGGAGCTTCAGGGAAATAAATGGTGCGTAGGAAACGTCTGCGAAGGTATCCGTGCAGTATTGTAATAGTTGACATTTTCGTCGTTTTGTACCTTTTCGAAGCGACAGCATCCAACGATACCGTCGTTTTTCTGGGTGCGGCAGGTATTCGCTGGATTTTATTGTTGAACGCTAGCAGACAGAATATTGTGGAGTCAAATGGAGGGACAGCCAAAATCCACGAAGTATGGCCACGTCTGCAAACGACCCAATGCCATTGTGTGCCGATGAAGGCCTAAAACAAACTTTCCGGACAAGCAGGAAGTTCACCCTATCCGTTTCGGCATCAGGTTTCTGGACAGATGAAATTATAGGCATGGTGGTCTACCGGATGAAACAGCACTATCAAGAAGTCCTGAGTAAGGCAGCTGTCTGGATTCACCAACAAGTCTTTCCAATTAATTTTCATGATTCATGTATAGCTTCACTCGAGTACCAATGTTCAAGATCGAACATGGNTAAAACAAACTTTCCGGACAAGCAGGAAGTTCACCCTATCCGTTTCGGCATCAGGTTTCTGGACAGATGAAATTATAGGCATGGTGGTCTACCGGATGATAGATAGATAGATAGATTATTATGTTTATCGTCGCTACCCCTCCACGGGGAATGGACGGTGGCACAGAGCCACACATGACAGTGAGAGTTAGAGGGGACATACACGCACGACAACCATGAAGAGGGGCATGCATGTGCCCACAATCTACCGGATGAAACAGCACTATCAAGAAGTCCTGAGTAAGGCAGCTGTCTGGATTCACCAACAAGTCTTTCCAATTAATTTTCATGATTCATGTATAGCTTCACTCGAGTACCAATGTTCAAGATCGAACATGGGACATTTCTTTGAACATTCTCAAGAACTTTGTTTTGGGTTCAATCGAAGCTGTGCATATGTTCTGCCATGGCATGAAATCAGACACAAAAATCTTGAAATGTCATAATGCGATCGGTTAAGCGAGACAAGTTGCCTGCGGCTGTCAATCCATAGCCTCAACTTTTGCTCTATAGCCAGGATTCATGAAGTTGTGTTCAAAATGCTTCTTTACTTCTCGCTACTTCGGCGCGTTATTGGGTCGTTTCCAGACGTGGCCTACACCATACTTACATTGAGTTAAGGTTGGAAACTATTGGGTTGCTGAGGAAGTCACACTGTGTCTTCCTTTGGGCGACGATCGAGTTTGCAAAACTTTCACACTTGTCTAGAAATACTGCAAAAAAATCAAAGCTGGTTGCTTGTCCCTCCATAGCAGATCGCATGCGTGTGAACGGCTTGTTGACGGGAAATAGGTTGGGAGCCATCCATCGCAAGCGAGCATTGCAGAGTTTAGTCAAGCTTGACCATCCAATCACGAGGAACTAAGCACAAACATATTTTTTTGGAGTGAACTGGGTTGGCATGAAACCTTTAACTAAATAACTACAGTGAAACTTCGTTGGTGATTGAGTAAGGTCACCCTTTCTTGAAAGGTGGAGTTGAATTTCGCTAATAACTGAAATACCATGGAAAAACATCACAAGCCTGCTCCTTATTTGATCGTTGGTGGGCACTGATTTTGCATCCAACAACCTCAACCTACTTGGGGCTCGGGACTAAGAAGCTTTCTTGTTGTAGGTTTCCAAATTTAGCCTTAATCCATCATCAGGACACCTACGAGGTATCAAGTATGGACGGGAAGTTATATTTTGCGGCCGCCAAAAACATTTGAATGATTGAATTTTGAACATTATAGTTGGATAGAGGAATTGTGGAATTGTTCAATTTTAGCCATTGTTATGCTCTGTATGACCCACCAAGGTTCGTGAACAAGAAAAGGAAAATGGGAGCTTTTGTGCAACGCCATTGCTCACTAAAAACATTAGCCATCTATGGTCCACTAACCATACATTTGTTGAATACATAGTGAAACTTGACGTTGGCCTTGTTCTTTGAACTTTTTAGTGTTGTTGTGGGTTTGAGCCTGTTCTGGAGTTTTGGTTTAACTTTTGGTCGGACCGGACCCGACACGTACTAGATTAAAGTTTCATCATTTTTTTTGTTGCATGACGTGCCCTGAAAACGAGGCACACTATATTATGTAACAAAACACAATTTAAACTTGATGTTTTCCATATTGCATTCATAGATTTTGTTATTAATTTACAAAATGCTTGCAACGATGATAATCCATACTTGCTATTCACATAGCAACTATTTCCATCTTTGAATTCCAGTGTGCAAAATTGGTGTAGCAATGCACTAGGTTTTGGCCAATTATGCGCGTTTTTGAGGTGCTCTATATAAGCAACCTATCCTAATCAAATAGAATACCAAATACACAAGCAAGGTAAGGATGTGATCTCCATTTTTGTATGCCAACCATGTACTCCACTCCAAACACAACCAATGATTCTTCCTCCTCTATATGTGAAACTCCTTAACCATCCCCAAATGTAGTTGGCATATCCCAAAGGATTATAGCCAAACCTAATGAGTTCGATCACATTTTCTTCAATTTGCGTTTAGCAAAAAACATATGTCACTACACTGATGCACTTTATGTAGGCAACGTGAACTGAACTACATCCACCAAGGGGATGATCTTGTACAATTTTATGTTCTTGGTCGACAACAAAAGCACTGGTTGCCTGGATGGACGACACGTGCTCGTGACCCCATACCCTTTTTGATATGTGGCATTTAACATCACCCCACTGCCTCCATTCCCAGATTCCATCCCAATGAAGCATGCCCTTGTGCTACTTGACCTTGCACAACACATAAACTGCAACAAGTTCAGCATTAATGGCAAGCAATCACACCTTTAACTAGACAAAACATGTACGCCAGGTCAGATAACACGGAGCCCTCATTGTGATGTAACACTCCTTTGTATGTTAGTGGACCGTACTCATAAATTTTGGAGTATGATGTGTTGGTTGGGAGGCACAAGGGAGGGGGGAAAATCACCCTATCTGTCTCTCTAGTATCATTGATTCTTGAGGAAAGAAGAAGAATCTCCTCCTCTATGCCTCTGTTGTGCCATTGATGCCAAAGATGTGTGGGAGGGAAGACCATCACCCCCTTTTGCTCTGTGGCATATTCGATGCGTAAGATGAAGGGGAAGGAGACGGATCTCCACCTTTCCCTCTTTTGTACATTTGGGTCAAATATATAAGGGATGAGAGAGCATCACGCTCTAGTCCTCATTGAAATTGTAAGGGAGAAAAACTGCCCCTTCTCCCTCTTGGATGCCATCGGCTTGTGCGAGACAAGAGAGGGAGGAAGCACCATCTTAATGCCTCTGATGCCATTAACAGTGAAGTATTAGGGGGTGGGAGGGGGTAGATCCACAACCTACCTCTACGTCCTTTTAAGCCTCGCGCACTCTTGGCACAAGAGGTTAAGCCTTATTTGGTCCCATTGGTTAGGGAATGGTTTTTTTAGCAGTAATGTGAACAATGTTTCTCCTTTCTCATCACAAACCCTGGCTCTCAACAGGGGGTCTTGGTTGGTCTCATAAGAAAATTCAAGCTTGCAGTAAGCTCGCTTGAGCTTTCATCTTGATTATGATGTTGGAGCATCCACGTATCAAGAGAAAAAGGTATCTTCCCAAACCGATTCACTTTCTCCTATTTAAGATTCATCATCGAATGATGTCATCTGTCAATGGGTAGATTTGACACACCAAAAAAGTTGCCACATGTTTTTCTTGTCTCGCAAATATGTAAGCCCAGATTCCATTCTAATGGTAAGAAACCGTTTTGTGACTACGTTTGGAACAAAAACATAGGCTACAGGAATAGTTATCCAAAGAGAGTGAATGTCTGATTGCCTCAGCCTCTTGGATTCTGATGCATTATAAGGAAACAAACAAGGCTATCACAGGGCATGGTTGAAACCATGCAATGTAATTTTACATTTTAAGGTGGAACTACCATGCATGAAACGTGAGTGAAATTCTAGGAGTGGAGGAGAAGTGACATAATAGATTTCCCATCATTTGAATCCATTGCCGCAAATGCAACAAAGGTATTTTAGTTTTGGCTCTTCCCAAATTTGAGTACCCAAAGTTAAGAATAAGTATATAACAACCATTTTCAAAAGATAAAATGGCATGTGTGCTACAACATGGATGGTTGTCTACTTAAAAAAAAATGCAAGAGATGTGAAATAATAGTACAAAAATGTTTGAGATTAAGATTACTCAATTGAGGTTCCGTTTGGGGCCTTGCCACCACCACCTGGGGTTGAGTACACCATATTGCAAACAAGTTAGTGAAGGCTAAATCACGATCTTGGTAAACCAAGTAGCATGGAAAAAAAGTTTTAAGAACATAGAAACTAAAATGTAAAACAAGAGAGAAATGTCCACATCATCACAAGCGTAAGTGGGATTGCATGTCATTCTACGTAGCCTGCCAATGATGATGTTTTACACATGTTAACAACAAGAAGAAATGACTGGTACTACTATCTTGCTACAAAGGTATGTGGAATGTGAGATTATTGTCCACATGTCACTCAATAATGATAAAGTACATAAAACGCTTTTACCTTTCATAAGATCAATGCCTTGGTGCCATAATACTCTATATGTGTCAGTTTTCATCAATGGTGCACGTGGTTTTAGTTTAGATGTCACCTCATGATTACACGAACAACTTCTCCATGGTCCACAAATGCTCAAATGCACGTGGAACCACATAAAAGGCAAGTATAAGGATAGCCGGTGTAATAAGAGCAAAAAGGGGAATACAAACAACATGTGGCAAACCAAAGTAGGAAGAGACGCAGTCAAGTAAATTCGGAGTATGTATTAAACCAAAAGCATTTACAACTACGTTAAAGATACCTTTATTGAGGGTCATACTGAGAAACCTTGTAAGCTGTTGATGTGTGTTGACACAAACAATCTTGAACTTCATAGTGGTAACATCCCTGCCACAAAATCAAGGCCACAGTTGAATTAAACTATGCACATGAGATACATGTCCGTATGACTACATGACACATGTAACTTGGCAGGCAACTGTGGTGCAAGTATCAATAAGTGTACAAGCCCCTGAGATCCTATTGGTCAACGTAATCATGTAGTTTTGTTGTGGAGATTAACGTCATGGTGAAGTCAAGTCTTTCATCAATGAATCTTCATACAATAATGCCGCAACCAAATTTGGGGCATAGATTCCATTCTTGCATTAGGGCAACCCAAGATGGAAGATGGAGGATATCATTTGATTTGGCCATTTTATTGACTGCTTGACGTGGCTCAACTAGAAACCGTTCTCTCATCAAGTAAACCGATTCAACTATTTTTCACTATCCCATTGCAAATCCTAAGTTTTTGCTATGGTGAAGGATATGAAGGAGGTAAAAAAAATACATCTATGTGTGTAGGGGTGTTTTTCCAACCCTCAATGCCTTCTTGTCCAATGGCGTGGCCAACACGTGTATACAAAGGTGTTTTCCACATGACCGGGTGAAGGTGGCATGCGTCGGGATGGTCTTGTTTGAGCACCCATTGGTGGCCTCTTGTGAGACTCCTTGTCATGGCGAGGGACCTCATGAGGAGCCCTTTGATTGGTGGGAGCCCCTTGCTATGTTGCTTTGGGCCATGCCTTATGCAAAAGCGTCGACCTTGTAGAGTCCATTGCGAACATTTACAATAGGCTTGTGTTTTGCCAATGTAGGTGGGGAGATGTCAAGCAGCGTCCGGATAGTGCAAGGAAAAATACGGTTTCCCTTAAGTCAATAAACAGATTGTGCAAAGCTTCCAGTTTATAGTATGGGACAACGAGGAATCCTCTTGACTATCCAAACAACTGAACTTGAGGAATTTGATAGATTTTCTTCAAAGAAGATGCGTTAGTCTTTGAAGAAATTCTGACACCAGTCCAAGCGACATAGCAAAGTGGCATGTTTTGTTCCATGTTTGTTACATTACTCTATCTTTACTAGGAACTGTCCTCTGTTTAACAGCATCTGTATTGGATACAGGTGGAACACAACATTATTTGTTAGTCAGCACATCAATTATTTAGTGCGTCCATTGAATCATTCGCCGTTGCATAAAAAGAGAAATTTAAGAACATTGCGATTCTCATCTCTCACGCAAAAGCATTGTACATTGATCATCCAAGGAGAGTCCTCTTGACCATCAACGTGGGCTTCCCCATGAATATGATGTTTCCACCGTTGTGGTTTCATCCGTGATCTTACATGCAAAGGTTGCATGCAAGGGGCTTGTGGCATGGTGGTATCCTTAAAGGGACGAGTGCAAATGTGATCAGCAGGGCCTTGCCAACAGTCCTCGATCATGGCGGCCAAGAAACAAATCAAACACATGCAACAGTTGTGTTCAAGACCAAAACTGGCCCAATTCTGAAGCAATTATTTTAAAACACATTTCTCGTGTGTACTTTTCCGGTGTTGGGGGAGACCATTTACCCCGTACAAGCTATCACTTGGAAGAATTACAGGAATTGGCTGAATAATTCTTAATGTTGCATAACGTTCAAAACAAGCGACATGAAATACATCATGAATCTTCAAGACCTTTGGAAGAGTATGGAGGTGAGCAACCTCACCAATCTTCTGAGTTAACTTGACTCGTTTGACCCACTTAGGAAGGATCTTCCTTGTTTTACGTATCTTGAGACACATTTTTTGTGCTCAAAGTTATATGGTAGCCGATAGAAGATATGACATCTCTACAACTTGCATGTGCATAAGCCTTTTGTAATTGCTTCAATGCAAGAAGGTGTTCATGTGCTTCTCTTTGAATAATTTGCATGTAATTGTCAAAGGATTGGGCTAAAGGTACCTCTTTATCGCCACCCTCGTGCCTTGCAATGAAACAAGTACCATCGTATGCTGGCCAGAGTTAAGAGAACTGGTGTCTATGTTATGGATTGATGAGCTAAGCTATTGTAAGAAAACTATGACAAGCTAAGAAACTCATCCCTTTCATCCATCAAAAGGATCCACGTACATTCAAAGCATCTTCTTCGAATTTTGGTTCATTGATTTAGACTCTCCATCCATTTCTATATGAAAAGGAATGGACAACCTTTGGCTAGTGATAAGTATCTCACCAAGGTCTTATTATGACTCACATACAACATGCACATCTTCATCAACAATTATCCATAATGGCAGCCCATGCTATCAAACAATTGTATCCTAAATAATGTGTGCTATTTCTTTGGTAGTGGCATGTATGGGTGTGGGCACAAAATGTTCCTTCTTGGTCAAAGCTTTGACCATAACAAACAGAACATCATGGCCACGAGGTGTCTTGGGTAGGCTAGTGATCAAATCCATGCTCAATTCTTCCCAAGAGGAGTCAGGCATTGGGATCAGCTTAAGCAGTTTTACTCATGCCGTGTTTCTCAACTTGTTGCAAACACACAATTCACATGTTTGGATATACTTGCATACATTACACGGCCATCTAGGTCACCAATAATGCTATGGAGGAGCCTTTCTGATTTTTGCGGTACAAATGTTTCCAACGGTTGCAGGGTTCTTTCACTCAAAGAGGATATCATCCCAAAGTTTTTCATATTGGGGAAAAAGATCAAGTTCCCCTTCCAGTAGAGAGTGGAGGCTTCCACCAATTCGTATTGGTCAATGGTACTCTGGTCAAACCATGGGTTATCAAGGTAACCTGGGCAAAAACTTTGCAAGAATGACATGAAGTATGTCCTTAGTTTGGTTGTGAGCATAGGGGGTTATCAGACATGGGTACACCTTGCTCTTGGACATCTTTCTTGCAAAGGGATTACGCTTGAAGTGTGGTGGGAATCGCATTGACTAGATTACAACTCAATAGGTGTGCATTGTTTGTACAACAATTTTGATGTTCCCACTAAATGTGGAATCTACTTAAGTACTTTCTCCAAAGAGCTTGTCATCAAGAAAGGTTGGGTTGAAAGTGATAAAACATAGGGGTCTATGGTCTTCAACCACCATGAATCGACCCTTGGTACCTTTTGGGTAGCAGCACCAAACCTTCAAGGCATGTACTACCCCAAGTAGCTCTTGGTCACTTGTGGTGTAGCAAGTCCCCGTACCTAAGAGTTTGCAACTCTTACATGCAGCTGCTTGTCCTTCTTGTAGAAGGATAGACCAACACTGTCAATAGATGCATCACTATGCACCTCGTATGTGTTTTTGTCATTTGAGGGTGCAAGCACATGTGCAAATGTCAAAATTTCATTGACACACACAAATGCATGGTTACACACATCAAAGCATGTCCATTTCATGTATTCTAGTGTGCAAGTTGTGAGTGGGATGAAAAGGCTGGATTTAAATGGCATGAAAGGATTGAATCAGTTTGCCAAGCCTAGAAAGGCTCGTATTCAGTGCACATTGGATGGATAAGACTAGTCCAAAATACATTTCAATTTATTAGGATCCACTTGTACTCATTTGCTACCAATTTTGAAGCTCAAGTATTACAGTTTGGGATGTGCAAAAGTACACATCTCCATCTTGGCAAAGAACTTCTCCTTGCAAGGGATGTTGAGCATGGTACGTAGAATTTCTTCATGATCCTCATGATTCCTTGAAAACGCAGGAAATTCATCAAGGCAAATCAAGATGTTTTTGACCAAATGGTTGTGGAAAATGTGATTCACTGTTTATTTACACGTGTTTGGGATGTTGGTAAGACTAAAGTCTAGTGCTCAAAATTGATAATGTCCCAGATGCATGCAAAACATGGTTTTGGGAACATCATCTCTATTGTTCAAATTTGGTGATATCCTTGAGCTAAATCATGGAAAGAGAAGAATTTTGCACCTTGATGTTGGTTAAAGAGATCCTCGATTGTTGGCAAGGGATAATAGCTTTCATCAGTCAAGCTATTCAATGTACATTTGTGATCATACATGCGCAAACCTCTTTCTTTCTTATTAACAACTGGATGGGAGGTCCAAATGAAGAGCTTTGTAGTTCCATGAATCTCTTGGCCAAGTATTCCTGGATGTGTCATCTGGATTCTTCACTTCCAAAAGGACTAGGAAAACACATGGAATGAATGATGGTCTTGCTTTTGGCTTGAGACACGGTGTATGACCAACATTTTGTTCTGGCGGTGAACCATCTAGTTGTGGACCAAAAGCATCAGAGAAATCTTCAAGGACAAATCTGAAGGCAATCAATTATAACATTTGAACGCCTTCTTTTACATTTAAAAGTTACACTAGGAACACGTTTCGGCCTTTACACAAGTATCGCTTGACCTGAAGCACAAGAAGGACGGATTGCTCACTCTTGTGAGAGGACTTTAAGTGATCCATAGGAAGAAAGACGATGGAGTGCTTGCCTTCTTGCTTAGTGAGATTCTTTGGGAAAAACATCACAATGGATTTGTCAAAGTTATCTGTCAAATCAATGATAGGAGTTTATGATTGTTGTGAGAGCTCCTTGGTAGAGACTTTCCTCACACGCGCTGAGTACATTGACCTCACCGTTGTCACTGAAGGTGAATTTTCCCTTTAAAGGCTTGCATTTCAATCCTAGAACTTACACAAAAGAGGAATTAATGAACTTCTCATCACCGCCTTTTTCAACTAGGACTTAGACTTGAGGCCTGGCAAGATGACTTGAATATTGCATTGTCATATTTGCATGTAAGGAGCATGTCAACAAGCTCTCTAGAGGCTTGGCTTGAAGGTAATACATGCAAAAGTGTTCCGTACTATGACGTAACTCAACCGAGTCATCCTCATGCCTCCACATGTTGTGTCTTTTGTTTATATCACATAAGAGTTGGCACCCATTCAAGAGTTGTTTCTCTAGAAGCGGAAAGATAGGAATTGCAAAAGTAACTTGTGCAAGTGAGTTCATCTTTTGGGATATGTTTCCCAACTAAAGAACTATTTGTTTTCTACACTGAGGATAAAATTAAGCAACTACAGTTTTGCAATTGTTCATAAATGATGAAATGCAAGGGTGGACATTGCCAAGATAGATACACAAAGTCATTGGTCATAGAGGAGAACAAAAAAGTAGAAAACAAAGCCATTCTGAGGCATTCCAACGGTTTTGCATTGTTATATGAGAGCATGAAAGCTCATTCAACATGAAAGGATCTCGCAGCCATAGCCCCGAGTGGTTGTCCGCTACCGGCCACTAGGGAATAAAAAAAACTTCACCATGGCCTGCTTGCCTTCGACCACCATTTACACCCTTGGAATCTTGGAGATTTTCTTGTCCCTTATCCTTTTTGGTTTTGCCTTGTTTGTATTTGTGGTCAATCGCCCCAAAGCACAATGATAATGTAGTTAAAAAATAAAAAACCTATGTGGAAGATGTTTTTTACTTGATGAGTTACCATCAATATGAATGATTCCTAGGAGTTACATGTAAATCACAAATAGCTCAATCTATACTACCATGGAAATTTCACTGAACGTACTTTGAGTTCTCATATCTTTCAAATCATTTTTAGATACAAAACGTTCTGAGTTATGAGCATCACATAGGTGATACATATACTCTTGTCGATTTTTTCCTATTCAATGCTTCTACAAATTTTGTGTTATGCTTATCTAATCTCACCAAACATATTTTTTTCTTATTTTTTTGTAACATACATTCAATGTTTTTTTCATCATGGTTAGGAAAGTATTCATACTACGGGTATTTGGGTCAAAATATACACTCCCCACCGAGTGTATAGGGCAAAAACACCCAATAGGAAAAAACAAGGTGACTATTCCCAAAAAGTCGGACCTCACCAACTTTGAAGGCGATGTTGCTCTCTTTTGACATCGGCGTCGCCAATTTCATAAGCAAAAAGCAAAAACGGTTATCTTTTCCATAAATAGTCCTCTCCAGTAAACAAGAAGCAATCCCCTTTGTAACATATGGGGGTTGGGGTTTTATGTTTCAACGTGCCCGGGCATGTGCAAGGCTCTGTAGTAGTGACTCCTAGAAAATCCTCACTTTTTAACAGTACACTTGCATGAAATAGGTAATTCAAACAATGAAATGACGGGGTTTAAAGGTCTGCAATTATGGAACGAGTATGGACGGTCATTACAAAAAATACACTAGTTGTATTTTTTAAGTTTTTATCCGCAACACTCTCTACTACACACTCTTAACACACTCTTGATATTGAGGGTGGGGGTATGGATAGCCCTCTCTCCCTCTCCAAAGTCCAAAGTGAATCGGGGTGGTGTATGATAGTGTTTATCTTTTGTGTATGGGTTCCAAAAAAGTGTGTATTAAGAGAGATTGCCACATAAGTGTACACACATCTTGTATGAATAGACATTTTTTATACACTCAATGCTACATTTGCCTCATACACTCGCTGCCGTTTGGGTGGTGGGGGGTAGATGGAGCATTGGAATACATAAGTTCCAACAGTTTTTATTCACAAAGTACACCCCCAGATACACTCGCTAGATACACTCGAGGTACTTTGGGACAAGGGGTCCACAACTGGGTGTCAAGTTACATGATGAAACACGTATGGACAGTGGTTACAAGAAATAAACAAGTTTTGTTTTTAGTGTCTATCCGTGATACTCTCCGCTACACCATCCAAATATAATCTCATATGGAGGGGCGGTGTGGATCCCCCCCTCCATGTTGAAAATGTATTGGAGTGATGTATCAGAGTGTGTACATGAGATGAATCGGATCAGTATACTTGTGTGTACAATGAGAGGAGAACAAAACTGTACACATATCTCATATCAATAGACATTTTTGATACACTCCACGATACACTTGCATCATACAATCGACGTGTTTGGAGGGAGACGAGATGGAAAATTAGAATACACAAGGTCTAACACTTTGCATTTCCATGTTTCACCCTGAGATACACTCAGTGGATACAATGATTGTATTCCCTGGGGATGGGCATCATAAACGTCATCGGAGTTGAGCAAATAATGTGAGCGGCCCCTTGCAAACGTCAAGCATTTCCCAAACATGGTGTATCGAGTCAAGAAGTAACTCATGGTGTTGCAAGTAGTTTGAGACGTATAATTGTTTAAGTCAAGAAGTAGCATACGAAATCGTTTATTGACCAATCGATGGTACATTACATATCTGAAGACACATCATTCAAAAACATGACATACATCAGAACCCACTCGAGACCACAAGTGTTTCATCAATTTAGCCGTTTTTTCTCTGATTAATTGGTGAACTACGTAGTTTCTACACACTTGGGAACTTCTAGGAACCTAATAAACTACAAGTATCATGTACACACATTACACATTCAGGCACATGACACCATCTTGCCATGATTATAGTGGGTTAGCGTGCTTATCTTGCTCTTCCCATCCGTACGCTCATTGTGTCTGCTTTATGGGTTAGAGGATTCATGGTTACCTAGCTTGTGCCAAGGGAGATTACGCTCAACGTGTTGGTTCAAGTGCTGGCCCTTCTTGTTGCCCTTCTCATGATGTTGGCCATGACGCTTGTTCAATCCATAATCGATCAACATGGATGTGTACTTCACAAGAGTTAAGTCATGCAACTTAGCATCACTGTTCTAAGACTTGCCTTAGGAATTTGGGGTACATGCATGAGCAAGGGAGTTGTTAGAAAGGGTATTGGTGAGCCATTCCACGATTTGCTATATGCGGTGGTGATCCTCATCAGTTTGTGCAAGGTGTTGTCTCAATCCTAGAGGTATTCCGCAAGCTTATGGTAATTCCGGATGATTTGTTTTTTTCCAGAATCCTATATGCTTGCTACAAGACATACGGCCCCCTGTACAAGTACATGAGGATCTTGCATATGTCTAACGAGTGAGGTCTGAGACAATCTGAGGTGTTTCTTTGTGTAACACTTTCAACTATTTCTTCATTAATGACAGTACTTTGTTGGCAAGCCAACCTAGCCGGACGATGCCGCAAGCTCGTTGCTTGATGTTATGAAGCTCAGGCAAGAGCTCCATGCCTTGCTTCTCAGTGGCCAAGTGCATGTGATTCAATAAGCCACACTTAAAATAGTCCCTCATGCATTACATAGACTTTAAGATGTGAGCGCCTAATGCTACATAATCATCCTCAAGGTTTTTTGGCTTATTGCTTTCTCAGTCGGATGAGGTCAACAAGAGCTGCTTCGTTCCTTCGATTGAAGGTTGACACCCATTATCATGGGTGTCAACTATCAGGATGTGAGCATCATCATGTGATGGATACTTAGCTTTGTGACCTTGGGATGGGTGGGCGAGATCAGGCTTGTCGGCCATGCCACTAGCCACCAACCCACCCATGATGTTAAGCACGTTGATTGCAAGCAAGAACACTCTTGGTAAGCTAGGTATGCTCAAGTGCATTGAGCACATTCTTTTATGCCTTGGAATTATGGTTAATTTTCCTATTTAAATACACTGTGTAATGTGTGTATATGATACATGCAATATGTTAGGTTCCTAGAAGTACACAAATGTGTAGACATTACGCAATACAGCATTTAATTAGTGAATACACTAATAAGTTAATGAAACAATTGTGGTTTCCCGGGGTTTCTTATACATGTAACGTTTTTTGAATTTCATTGCTTTAGATATGTTATGCAACATAGAGTAGTCAATGAAAGATACGGTGGGTACATTAGTTGTTTTCTATATTTTTCGCAAACTTATTATAACACCGTGAGGTACTTCTTAACTTGAAACACCTTAGTTGAGGCTATGCTTGAAGTTCAGAAAGGGCCACTCATGTCATTTTCTCAACAGTGACAAAGACTGTGGTGCCCCCCCTCCCCCCCCAGAATGCATCGAGTGTATCTGGGGGTGTATCGTGGAAACACAAAGAGTTAGAACTTGTGTACTTCAATGTATCACCTCTTCCCTTCCCCCCCGCCCACGAAACTAGGTGAGTGTATGAGGCGAGTGTAGCGTGGAGTGTATTGGAAATGTCTATCGATCCAAGATATGTGTACATTTCTATGCTACTCTCTCTTGATACACAAGTTTATGGAATCAATACACCTCGGATACACACTCCAATACACCGCCCTAATACACTTTCCACTTGCCCGGGGGGGGGCTATCCATACCCCCCCTCCATATCAAGAGTGTATTGAGGTGGTGTAGTGGAGAGTGTTGCTGATAGACACTCAGAAAGACAACTTGTGTATTCTCCATAATCATCGTCCATACTCGTTCCATAACAGGACCCCGACACCAAGTCGCGCATCCCCCCCCCCCAAAGTACCTCAAGTGTATCTGGGGAGTGTATCTAGGGGTGTATCTTGGAAATGCATAGTGTTCGAACTTGTGTACTCCAATGTTCCATCTCGCCCCTCCCCCCCACCCGAAACACGTCAAGTGTATGAGGCGAGTGTAGCATGGAGTGTATCATAAATGTCTGTCGATACGAGGTTTGTGTACACTTCTATGCTATTCCCTCTTGATACACAAGTTTATGGATCCAATTCACCTCAGATTCACACTCCAATACACCACCCCAATACACTTTTGACTTGGCAGGGAGGGGGGAGGGAGAGGGCTATCCATACCACCCATCCATATCGAGAGTGTATTGGGATGGTGTAGCAGAGAGTGTTATGGATAGACACTCAAAATACAACTTGTGTATTTCGATAACCCCTGTCCACACTCGTTCCATAACAAGACCCCGACACCCAGTCGTGGACCTCCCCCCCCCAAAGTACCTCGAGTGTATCTGGGGAGTGTATCTGGGGGTGTATCTTGGAAATGCAAAGTGTTGGAACTTGTGTATTCTAATGTTTTGAACCCCACCCATGCAGTGCAAGTAGGGGCTTTGCTTGAAGTTTGAGGAGGTTCTTGAGAACGGGTTTGCAGGTTTACAACCACAAACTTTCAAACTGTGTCGTCTGACTGGTTGAACCAATGAGTTTAGGCGGGTTCAATGGTAAAAGAAAGGGAACTTGCAAGGCCCTGCTACCATGGGGCCTTGCAGGTGTCGGCGCAAGTAAAAACATGAAATCCCAAACCCCCAACGTAACGAAGGGGTTTGCTTCTGGTTTGATGGCGAGAACTGTCGACGACGATAACGACTGTTCACGTCATTTTTGCTTTTTACATCGGTGATGCTAATGTCAAAAGCGAGCGACGTCGCCATTGAAGTCAGCGAGGTTCGACTCCAAGTGTGAAGTCGCCTTGCTATTTCCTTGCGTGCATTTTTGCCTTGTACACTTGGAGGTGAGTGTATGCTTTGGACGGGAATATCCATAACATGAATACTTTGTCAACCAGAATCAGAGGACAATAAATGTACATTACAATAGAGGACGAAAGAAATAGGTTCGGTAAGATCAAACAAGCATAACACAAATAGTGTATTAGCACAAAATAGGACACATTCAACAAGAGTATGTCTATCACCTATGTGTTGCTGATCAATAAGAATTATTAGTGTTTAAAAAATTTGGAAAATATGAGAAGTCAAATTAAGTTCAATGAAGCTTATAGGGTAGTATACATTGAAGTATTTGTGTATACATGATTTACACGTAACTTGTACGAAGCATTCCTGTTAATGGTAACTCAATTGGAGGAATTATCCTCCCCATATGTTCAAAGTTTGTACACTAGTTCATTAATGTGTAGTTTTGGGGTGATTGACCATGAATGATGCCTTGACGAGTTGCAACAGGTTTAGCGCATCAACAAATTTTTCAAAGAATCCTTTTTCGGTCCCTGGCTTGCCTTAGGTACGATGGTTGTGTTGATGGCCGCAACACAAATCTGTGCTCTTCTAGGTGTCCTTTGCTGAAGGAAATCCAAAGGGCCATCGTAGGGACTGGTGCACATGCTCAGATTGGCGGTGTTTCCTTCCCATCACCACCTTCTGGTATGCCATGCGGGTCTACGTTGCGGATGCATCAATATTAGATGAATGAGGGCCACTATTCCCCTTTTCTAGGGACAAAGCAGTTAAAGCTTCCACCGTGTAAATGTTATGGATTAAGAGGTCCAAGAGGTGGTTGCTCGCGGCCAAGATAGCATCATCATTTATCTTGAGAGGATCATTATCCTCTTCATCCTTGGCCTCCAAGGAGAGCCTTTCATCATCCTCTCCACAGAGATTGTCGTTTTCCTCTTCAATGATAGGGTGTGCGTCAACCATGTCTTCTTTGTTGACGGCATTGGCAAGGCTGTCAGCCTTATCATCAATGCATGGAGCTTTTGGCATCCCCTGGTTTCCTCATTTCCTTCAACGATGCTCTTAGGAGCACGGCTCCCACAAAGCACCATTTTGCAAACGTGACAGATTTGGCATGGGCGACGCTTTTCCTAAAAGCGCTCTTGGTTGATGAAACCATGCGGGATGCACGGTTCTTGGAGGCACTCATTTGAGTCTCCTTTGATGTTTTCTGAGGGCCTCCTCCTACCAAGGACATGAGAAGACCAACACCCATAATGAATGGTGGGATGGTGTAAAGGAGGTAAGGGAAGGGAGGAAGGGGTGAGAGGTTGTTGAGGATGAAAGAGAAAGTAAAGTTGAGGTGACCTAGAAACCTCCTTTAGTTATTTGAAGCACGGTTGGTTTATTCAAGTGGAAACATATTGATTCCCACTATTTCCACTTCTTCCACCAATGAAAGTGCGCAAGTACCTCCATTTTCTCCCTACTCTCATGAAATGAAGTTCACAGAAAAGGGAAACCAAGAAATATTGGAAAAAATCTAGAAATCATCTTGGTAGTATTTCTCCTTTCATTTGGATGATAAAAGTATCTAATGGCCAAAACGGGGAGAATCAACCAATTTTTGGACTTTTGATGTAAGCAAAGTTTTAAGAAGTCTAATACGTGCGGCTTCTCTTCAAATGTTGGGTGTGTTTTGTGTACAAACCGGTCTGCTACAATTGTTTGGCAATGTAATAGCAAGGCGATCAAAAGCAAATGCGACGGCAGACCTTGTCACCAAAAACGGCGTAGCCTGTTGCTTATTGTGTCATTGTAAGGATGATGGATAGGTCGGCCAATGAATCTGCTCCGCCAGACTAAAAGGAGGAGTAGAGTGGCCACTGGAGCTTGTAGTGGTATGACCACAAGCTCTAGGTCTTCAGAGAACTCAGTCAGCAAGGGTGACGACTAGCTCAAGGATACCAATGTAACATAATGGGTGAAATGGGTACAAGCATTTATGGGTGAGGGAGCCCTTGCAATCTGATTGCTCATCGCAATCACGCATGCTGGTCATGGAGATTAACTTTGTCGTGAAAAGGGTCTCTTACAAATGACTTTTCTCACAACTATGGCCCAAACAAGGTCAAAGCGTGGATTCCATTGTATGCCAGGGAAACCTAAGATGGAAGATGGATGAAGTTATGTTGAAAATCGATTTTTTTTCAGCAAATTAAAGTGGCTTGACTAGATGAATATTTTTCATTGAGTTCATTTGTTAGATTATGTATCTGGTGTGGTTAAGGATGGGGAGGAAATGACAAATAATGTTTGCATGTATGAATGTATCTTTCCAACCATCGTTGTCTTCTCGTTTGATGGCGTGGCCAACATGCTTATGGAAAGGTGTTTGCCATTCCACCTGGTGGAGGTGGCACTTGGCCAGGTGTTCCTGTTTGAACGCCCGATGGTGGCCCCTAACAAGCCCCCTTGTCATAACAAGGGGCCTTGTGAGGGGCCTCTCCATGTGTGGAGACCCCTTGTGATGTTGCATTAGGTAATGTCCATTGTGAATATTTGGAATGTGCTATAAGGCTGCCACTTCAGGTCGCAAAACCCAAAAGTGATAGCCGGATCGTGTGAGGCAATAAATGGTTGTGCTCCTACAAACCAGAAGCTTTTGTAAAGCCACAAATTTTTACTGTTGGTCAGCAAGGAATCCACCTCAAAATATAGATGCCTGAAGTTTGGGAATATCCTTGTTTCCCCAGGAAGAGGACGTGCAAGTTCTCGCAAGGACTTCCTTACAAGAACTATGATGCCACTCTTGGTGACGTAACAAAGTGGCAAATGTTACGTAAGGTTCGTTACAACACCATTGCAAGCATATGGTTTTGGCTTAGAACGTGATTTTGTTAAGTTTTCCTAGGTGTTGTCCCAGATGTCCATTTGGAAAAAATGTTAATGAATGCAGTGACATTGATTTGCCTCAATGGAATAAGTTTGAACCGATAGTCAAGGTTGGTGCATACCTTTAGCAAGAAGTGGGAAGAAATTAGGAAATTCAAATTTTAACAAGCCAAAATCAAAGGCAAGATCATGCTTTGGAATGATCATAAGAAAACGCCTTAAAACCCTGACATTGATTATTTATGTAGCATTGACTATATTGTAAGATTCACTAGTCAATATTTCTACAAACATTTGGTCTAGTGCGGAGGCCCCATTTTGGTAGCGTTTTGCATCCTTGAGTTTTGTGTTGAAGTCTCAGCTACGACATTATTATTTGGTGTGGGCCTTTGCCTCTTAGCCCCACATCGATTGGGTTATTCTACCTTTGAAGGCCTTCATCGTAATAACAATGAAGGGCTTCAGCAGAAAAGCCACCTTCAGACATACCTCTTCATGAAGAGGTGCTTTCTTACATCATTGAAAGGGTACATATCCCTTTGTTGTCAACAGCAGCTACAAGGCCAACAAGACAACACACTACTTAAGGCATTTAGTTTTAGTAGCTCATTACACACAATTATGTGAGTGCCCTTCCACCGGGAGATGGGGTCCAGTTTTAAGCTTGGCACAAATGGTAGGAGTTGACAGAGGTGGTTTCTGCTCCCTCTCTCACGCCCGAACAGTGTTGGGGTGTACGGCAATATTCTCCAACTTGTAGGAGACACTCTTCTGTCTAAGTCTTCACTGGTTACAATGTTCTAGTGAGTTGTGTAAGCTTATGGTCATCCTTGGGATTTTTGTGCTACTTGAATGCGTATTCATGCTTATGCAGAGTGCGCATAAGGTGTTCTTACTAGTTTATGTGAGGCTGATAAATCTATGTGAGTTTTTACTGTGAGTTTGCCCTGGGAGTTTATTTGTAAGAGAGTCCATTATACCACTGCGTGACATGCGGATGACCAGTTGGAGGATCGTCCATCTACTAGTTAAATTCTACTTGACAATATCAAAGTTTGGTGTCAAAGTTCAAGAGCATGTTTGACCCTCTCACATCTCAAACATCAATAGCACTTGAGTCTGCACAAGCGTAACGCGGAAGGTTAACATGTGTGCAGGATAGATCGACACTAGATGGGCTGGTCAAAGATAAGTATTCTGTCAATCGACTGTTGCTTGTGTTGTTGACGTGGTACTACTCAAGCATGCCCCCCCTTCGACTCAAAATTGCATTAGGGTGGTGTATTGGAGAGTTTCTCTCGAGTCAGGGTCCCATACTGGCAAGGTCAAAGTACAATGAGCGGTTTGTGTACAACCTTATAGTTTGTTACGTATGAAAAATAGGAGACATAAAATGCTTGAAATTGACAACATATGAGTACTTTATGTAGATTCATACAAGTATATATTTTTTCTATCTATCAAATACACTCCCAAATACACTCCCCCAATGCACTCATCCACCTTTCAGAGGGGGTTCTTGTGTTAAAACTGCCCCAACTATCAAGAGTGTATTTAGGTGGTGTATACGAGAGTGTAGCAGGGGAGCCAGTTTTTTGACAGATTTTGCAGAACCACAGCAAAGGCCAGATAGACCTTGCAGTCATACTAGGACCTTGATGTGCCAAGCTTGACTTGTACGAAAAAGTGAAAGACAAAGTGCAGTAGCTATTCTTTTTGGGGAGTTTGTGATTCTAGTAAGAAAACACAAAGTGCATGTACAACATCTCTATGTACAAGTCTCAGAACAACATATGAACGGAAAAGCTCTGACTATGGTCCTGGCCCAAGTTGGGAACAACGTCTTGCCAGGCGTCCAACCGTGTAGCAAGAGTCTTGGCGTGTCTTGTAGGATGACAGGCCTTCAGGAAGTCAGGGCGCCTCCTAGCCAAGCAGGCAATGTTGCCAGGCTCACTGGGTCGACAGAGGCAACCTTCAGCAGATGGCAGACTTGTAGAGTTGATGGCGGTAGCATTCACTGAGTTGCATTAGATTGCTAAGATAAGATGTGACGGCTACCAGCCTCTCCTTTTATAGTGCTACACTTGGGATAGTCTACTCCCTTCTTCTCCCTTGTAGGTAGTAGTCTCAACGGTACCAGTTGCTGATGCAGTAAAGCGTCGTCCAACATTGGAGGACGCGTTGATAATGTAGTAACTCATTGACGTGGTCGTGTACTGGCTTAGACGACCTCCGTGCTTCTTGTACAATGTCATGCACACACCTCGTAGGGTTGCATCCTCCAACCTGCCTTGTCTGAGACTATTGTTGAGTTGTCCAACGTAGGTGAGAAAACCAAGGTGGTCACTCCTCTCTTAGACTTTCTAACATAGTTATGTATACTCCCTAGTCATGAACACTACACTTGCAAGATTATTCCAGGAATCAACTGGTCTGTATAGTAGAAGATTCCCAAGTGGAATATTCCAGACAAGTCACAGAAAAAATCTGCAATTTCCTGTAAGAACCTTCAAATCAAGAATTGACTACGCCAGCCTATAGCATAATCCAGTGCAGTTATCGCTTCATGCCAACACTCCCCCTCGATAAGTGTGGTGGTGATGACGTATCTGAATTCAATGATTTCAATGATTCAATGATTTCTTGCGTAGCCATAAGAGTTGGTTCAATGAGAGGGATGCTCTCGTCTTCATCAGAAGCTTGAGTCTCAGAGATAAAGTTCGGGTAGTTTATTGGTCGGAAGAAAATCTGTCCAACATTGATCTCAGCTTCTGGGTGCATGTAGAACATAGTTCAGGTCTCCTTGGGCTCTTGTCCGGGCTCCAACAATGGTCCAAGAAATTCGAGGTGGTGTGGAGCATTTCCTAATGTCAAAGTTGTCATTTCCCCAAGTGTAATTGCGACTCCTAACTGCTCCTCGATTTTCACTCCGTCTTGTGGAGTTCCTAATTCCATCGGTAGTGTCTTGGGGTTTCCACCTCCTGTTGGGTTGTCAGGGGTCTCCGTATGACCCTTCTTGAAGATCACTCCCGTGGGTGGAAATTCCAACAAAATAGCTGTCCTGCCTTGGAAGGGTCGCAGGCAAGCAGGCAAGATGGGACTTGAGGCCAGAAAACAACTTTTGACCTACTCCATGCTTGGAGGAGGAGTAGAAAAGGTTATTGTTGCTCCCCTCTTGTGCAGTGTGTCATTTCGAAGAGCACAGTTGTAAGGTGAGGACGTTCCTACAGTCTACTTGATTCCCTTTGCCATTGGAGGACGACTCGTGGTCGCATCCTTCTCCTCAAAAGGAGTTTTCTTACTTAGGAGTTCAGTCCAGAGAGAGAGAGAACACTAGGCAGGTGTCTCTTCATTGAACCTTTACGCAAAGCTGATTTTTTCTTCTCGCGTAGGTGGTCTCCTCCGCCGAGAGAGGTGCCGAAATTGCTATTATGGTTTGTAGTGCTACCGACAGGCTCTCCTCATCCTCTCCTTGCCAGTTGGTCAAAGAATGGTGCAGATGGATACGGCACTTGATCCTTGACTCACGAGCGGTGAGCTACTTGTCGCTGCCATTGTTCCGCGTGCCGTTGCATGAGTTTGCTTTCTACCGCCTTGCTCTTGCTCCCTCGCGTGTCCTGCTCCACGGCCTTGCACTTGACCGTTTCCACTGGTCCGGGGGAGAGCACTGCTAAAGTCGGTGACTGCGCTGATGTTTTTCGGTGGCGATAAGCACGTTTTGGCAAGGTGAGTTGCCGCCGTCCCCACACCCCCCTCGCCAATTCACTTCGCTGTGCAAGGAAGTGAAGTCCTTTATGTCTTTTTCTCTTTTTCATCTTTTCCTTTTTTTCTTATGGTGATGCTGGAGGTCGTGACCTCGCGGCTTCTAGATTGGAACGCCGCATGGTCCTGTTTGCGAAGTTTGCTTGCTTGCGCAAGCAAAATGTTGCTTGCGCAAGCGAGCGCGCTTGGGTCGTGAGCCTGCGATCGCGTTTTGAAGCCGTCGCTTGGTGGCTGTGTTATGCTTTTGTTGCGTGACGACGTTGCGGGGTCCTGCTGACGTTGCCGTCTCACGCGACGACTAGTCGCGGCAGGAGAGTGGTCAGTATGCTCTTGTAAAACCTGCTTTGATGAAACTTATGGCAACAAAATTTTCACCGAAAAGTTTTAAGCTGCGGATGCGTGGTAAAGATGCTGATTTGGAAGTTGCAAAAGATGGATTTCTACTCCAACCAGCTGCTCATTCATGGACAATGAGTTACAAGAATGAGGTTTGAACGCCGCCAATGTTGAGGAAATCGGCACATCAAAAGGTTGAAGTTTGGGTAATTCTCCAGGTTCCTCACTAGCAAACTCTTAAATCTGAGACTTGTAGCTTTCTGCTATGTTGCACTCTAGATTTGCATTGTTGCCGTGTAGCGGTGGGGATGCAAGAGACAACGTCCAATTGACGTGTGGAGAATAGTGATAACATGCACCTTGTCCCCTCTCCCCTTGTCAACTGCACGTGGTACTCTGCATTCTCCATACACCATGAAGCATCTGAGCAGGTCGTCGCTGGTTTTCACTGTCATGGTGAGGGTGCGGATCTTTGACTTCCGCGTGCCAGAGAGCTTGGTGTGGTTTTGCTGGTATTGCAAGAGCGCATTTGAGGTGAGTCCGCACTTGACAGAGCATCAATTGAAAATGTCTTTTGGAACTGTCTTGGTTAGGAAGTCCGTTGCTTGCACAGAACCTGGCACATGTACGAGCCGCACGGTGCCATCAACAACCTTTGACCGGATCCAATGGCCACACATGTCAATGTGTTTTGTGCGTCATTGGAATTTGGTGGAGTTTGCGAGGTTGATCGTGGACTTGTTGTCGACATAGATTTCAGTGGGCTTCTCTTTCCCAAATCTCATGTTGTCAAGGAGGTTCCGTAGATAGGTGACCTCTTGTGCGGCTGATGTTGCTGCCATGTACTCAGCTTTGGTAGAGGTGAGTGTGATGATGTTCTGTCACTTGCTTGACCATGAGAATGCAGCTCCTGACAGAAGGCACACAAAGCCGGTAGTGCTCCGCTGGTCCTCCTCCGTGGCTCCAAAATCTGCATCGATGAAGCACTTGAGCTCCAGGTCCTTCGCGGTGCCGAAGCGGAGTGCTACGTCTTTTGTGACGTTTATGTACATAAGGGCTTGATAGCGCTCCTCACAAGCCTGCGTTGTGCAGGTCTCATTCCCACATGCAAGGTTCCCCACATCGTACTGTAAGTCCGGTCGAGTGCAACTTGCAGCATGCATGAGTGACCCCACACTACTACGGTAGTCGGTCTCACTCCGCCTCCTTTGTCCCTTATGCATCAACATCTGCTGGGTTAAGGATGTTGGTAAGCATAGATCAGGTACATCAAAGCGTTTAGAGACCTTTGCGCTGTAGGTCTCTTGGCTCATCTCCAAGATACGCAAGTCGTGGTTGCGCTTAATGTTCATGCCGAGGTAAAGCTTGAAGGATGGCATGAGCGTGATGTTCATGATGGCTGTGAATCATCTTGCATGCCCACCGTCTTGGCTTCATCATGCCGTACGTCAACCGACTCATTGTCTAGGATGGTACTTTCAAGGTGGTGAGTGCCAAAGTGCACACGCGCACCCACTGCTTCATTATCCACCTCATCCAGATTCAAAAGGGTGAGTGGATGTGTGGCCGCTTCTCCTTCTAATTCCGCAAGGGACACGACATATGAGTCGTAGAAAGTCTATAAAATATTTGGGGCCATTTTCTATTTGGCCTCCCATGCTGTGCGTGTCAGATTCTAAAAAGATATTGCATCATGGCTGATGATGGTGCATTGTGAGTCCATTTTCATGAACTCCCATCCTTTCATGTTGAATACTTGCACAAAAGAACCAGCCCCAAGACACCTTGTCAGTCAGCTTCCTCCTTTGCTCCTTTGGAACGTGAACAAGTGCCTTGCAGGTAAACATCCGTAGCCCTTTGATGTCTAGCTTATCACCATGCCATGCCTGAAATGGAGCTATGTCAGGGAGTGCTGTGTGTGGTACATGGTTGCGTACCCAAAGAGCTTGCTTGAGCGCATATGGCCACCAGTTGTTGTCAAGCTGTGCGCGAAGGAGCATTGACTTGAGCATCACTTACATCGTGTAACTTGTGCATTCAGCAACACCATTCTACTACGGTGTGTATGGCATTGAAAACTGCTGCACAATGCCCATGTCTTTGAGACGAGACATGAAGTCAGTGCTGGTAAACTCTCCAGCATTGTCAGAGAGTAGGACTTGTAGCTTCCTGTTGCTCTGTCTCTCCACCATGGCCAGCCACTTGAAGAAGTGTGTTGATGCTTTGTCGCGTGTCTTGAGGGCGTAGCACCAAGTGAAGCAAGTCACGTCATTGATAAAAAGCAAAATGTACGAATGACCTCAGTTCATTGGCGCTGGTGGAAGCGGTCCACAAATGTCTATGTGGACCAACTTGAGCTTGTCGGCAATATTGCACTTGCTGGCGGGAGGGAATACTTGACGTGGCAGTTTGGCCTTCCCCCATCCGAGGATCTCCAGGTTCCTTCTTGTCGCAGTTCTTGATGTTGAGTCCATCAATCTGTTGTTGCTTATTCATGGTCTTGACTTGTTTATTGCTGATGTCGCCGAGTCTCTTGTGCCAAACTGAGATATCTGCACCAAAAAAATGGTGTAGACTGGCTGCTGTGAAGGGATCAACTTCAGCTGCTGCCGTAGGCGGGTTGAAGTCTAGCCCGATCATGCCAGATGGAAGGAGACGTACACTTCCCCTTCACTATTCCGTAGGGTGATTTTGTTGCCGTTGCTCACAATGTGAGCTCCCCTTTTCATCAGTTGTTCGAGTGATGGTAAGTTGACAGCAATTTCAAGGATGTAGAGAACGTCTCCAAATTCTACCTGAGCTCCATCGTAGCCTGTCACTACCACTCTGCCTTTTCCCAACACTGGGACCTGCTTGTTGTTTGTGACTGTCACAAAGCCCTTTGGAGGTCCTAGAGATAGGACTTGTCAAATGTGATGTGTGATTTGCACCCACTATCGAGGTACCACAAACATGGTGAGCGAACGAGGCTATTACTTTGTGCATTCGAGAGTTGAAACACAGAAGTAAAGTAATCAAACTCCTTCTTGCCTCTGTTGTTGCCATTCTTCACTAAATTGTGAGCCTCCTTCTCCTTGTCACTATCCTTTGTCTCCTTCTGTGTGTCTCCAAGGTTTTTGACTTGGTAGCCTTTTTGCTTCTTTGCCAAGGCCACATCCGCAATCTGATTTATGTAGTCCATTTTCTTATGGCAAGTCTTCTTCCAATAATGGCATTCTATTACACGTCGTGATCCTATTTGCTGGCCACTTGCGTTGCGAGAGTTGGCATTTGGACTTGGTCGAGGAGTGACCTGGGAAGATGTTGAGTTCATCATGGGCTGACTCTTCCACGATGGATGAGCTTCATTGACGTGGGCTATACTTGATGAAGAAAACGGTGTGTTGGATAGAAGCCTGGCCTTCTCCTTTGCAAGCTTGTAGTCGCGTTGCTCTGTTAGCAGCATCTTGCACACGTATACCTCTATCAACTCAGATTATTGCTTGAAGTTCAGCGCATGTCTCACATTCTCCCAGTCGCCAGTCAATCCACTGAGTAGGAAGGTTAAAAACATGGATTTTGAGATGGAAGCATCTGTTTCTGCATGCTGATAACGTACAGACATTGCCTTGTTGATGTAGTCTTCTATGTTGTTGAAGCTTCTGAGGCTGATTTGCGATAGCTCAGTTTGGAGGTGAGACTGAAAGGTAGAGTCATTGGACATGTAGGTCCGTAGGAGGTAGGACCATGCAAGTTGAGCAGGCTCAGTTGTCTCCAAAAACATCCTGATTGCCTGTTGGATGTAAGGACTTTGCTGGTTGTCCAACACCATGTATGCAGCACGGATGTAGAACTTGAATTCCAATACCTCTTGTGATGATGATCCCGCAGGTGGAGGCTGATAGTGCTCGTTGTAGAACTCCTACAAACCATGAATCTGGGCAACCTGCTTGAACTTATGCGTCTAGTGTGGGAATTCCTCATCGTCAAACTTCTCAACTTTGATCTTGTGCAGCTGTAGAGATGCTTTTGCTGCAAGCACTGTGTTCTCCAAACGCTGAAACAGGATACCTTGCACTACCGTTGGGTGGGCATGCATGGGAAACTGCTACATGGGTATGGCTGCTTGTGGTTGGACTGGTGGTACTCTTGTCGTGGCAACTACTGCTACTATTGCTGCTGTTGCAGGTTGGGCCATATAGGCCTGTGGCATGAGCCCTGGCTGAGCCTGCTGGTATGGTGCCATGGGTGGGACCCTAGGCATCCCTTGAGATTGTGCCATAAGCTATTGTGACACTCCTCCATTTGCAGGTGTTCCAGTCTGCACCTGCTTGGGATTAGCTGGTTGCATGACGGGTGAAGGACTTGCTTTAGGCAGATGAGCAGATGATCCTTGTGATGGCTGTTGCCACTGCATAGGCTACTACTGTTGCAGTTGCTGTTGTTGTTCCATCATTTTTTGTTGCATCTTTAGTTCTTGTTGTTGAGTCAAAGCCAGCTGCTGCTGAAGTTGAGCATTCTATGCCACCAAGGCAGCATGTGACTGTTGCAACTGTTGCTTGTGTGAATCTTGAGCAGCACAAGTGAGCTGCTCTTGCTGTCCAAGAAGCTCTTGCGCTACAAGCTGCTACCTCAATGCCTCCCTTTCTTGCTTCAAAGCTTGTCGCGCCAATGCTGCCTGCTGTGCCATTTGCTGTGCTTGCTCCGCCAAGCATTGTGCCTCTGCTGCTTGGCGTTGTGCATGATCTGCAACATGGCGCCCTTGCTCTTGACCCATGCGCAAACCATGTAGCACATAATGATTATCAAGGGGAGGTCTTCCTCCCCCTTGATCTTCAGGTTCCAAACAACTCATGGACATCGCTTTGGTTGTGCAATGTGCAGGTTGAACTGCAAGATGAATACGACAACCCTGATGCTACCGCCACTTGTACAGAGATGGTGGATGTCGTCTCCACCAGCTACAACAACTACTATGCTGCTACTGCTGTTGATCTAGCTAGAAGCACGACCTTGCCATGATACCATGATAGATTTCACACAGCCACAACAAAGGCTAGATAGACCTTGTTGTCGTGCTAGGACCTTGATGTGCAAAGCTTAACTTGTACAAAAAAGTAAAAGACAAAGTGCAAAAGCTATATTGTTTTCTTGGAGTTTAAGATTGTATTAAGAAAATGCGAAGTATATGTACAGCAGATCAATGTACAAGTCTCGCTACAGTATATGAACAACAAAGCTCTGACTCTGGTCCTGGCCCAAACTGGGCGCAACATCTTGTCAGGCAACCAACCGTGTAGCAAGAGTCTTGGCGTGTCTCGTAGGATGACATGCCTTCAGGAAATCAGGGTGCCTCCCAGACAAGCAAGCACTGTTGATAGGCTCACTAGGTTGACGGAGGCGATCTTCAACAGATGGAAAACTTGCAAAGTTGATGGCGGTAGCAGTCACTAAGTTCCACTGGATTACTGAGATGACATGTGACGGCTACGAGTCCCTCCTTTTGTACTACTACGCTTTGGGGAGTCTAGTCCCTTCTGCTCCCTTGTAGGTAGTAGTCTCAACGGCACCACCTACTGAAGTAGCAAAGCGTCGTCAAGCATTGGAAGACGCGTTGATGATGTAGTACTTCATTGACAAGGTCGTGTATTGGCTCAGACGACCTCTGTGCTGTCTGTACAATGTCATGCGTACACCTTGTAGGGTTGCATCCTCCAACGTGCCTCGTATGAGACTGTCGTTGAGTTGTCCAATGTAGGTGAGGAAACCAAGGTGGTCACTCCTCTCTTGGAATCTCCAACATAGTTATGTACACTCCTTAGTCGTGAACACAAAACTTGCAAGATTATATCAAGAATCAACTGGCCTTTACAGTAGATGATTTCTTAGTGGAATTTTCCCGAAATGTTAGAGAAATAATCTGTAACTTCTTGTAAGAACCTTTGAGTCAAGAATTGACTGCGCAAGCCTATAGAAAAAATACAGCGTAGTTGTTGCTTCTCGTCAACAATATTTCAAACAAATGTACTCAAAGGGATGTACCAAAATGCTCTTACATAAGTGTGGAACTTAGTTCCCCCAATACAATCCCTACTATAGTTCCATAATACACTAGGGGGTTTGGGGGGGGGATCTCCTATTTGGGGTCACATTGTGGCAAGGCCAAAGTACACTAAATTGTTTGTGTATAGCAAGCTAGTTACATTGACAAAGCAAGAGATGTCAGAATAAGAGAACTTGATGAAGATGTACACAAGTATGATGTTTTTCTCTCTAACAGATACACTCCTCGTTACACTCACCCAATACACTGGTTCACTTTGGCGGGGGAATCCTTACATGTGGATCCCCATCCTCGAGCATGAAAAAGTGTATTAGGGTTGTGTATTAGAGAGTGTAACTAGGGAATAAATCATTTTGTAGAATAGTGTACTTTGAGGGAGGTGTGGACATGCCATTACACAAGTTCGTGAAAACATTGTTCCCCTAATACACTTCTTGATTCATTTCCCTAATACACCAGGGGGTTGTGCAGGGAAGGAAGGGGGGGTCCACTCAGGGTTCTCCTGTGGCGAGGTTGAATTACACTGAATTGTTTGAGTAAGATCTTATAGCTAGTTATGTTGAAAAAGGTAGAAACGTCGGATGCTTAAAATGAATAGCGTATGAGTACTTAATGCAGGATCGTACAATTCAATGTTTTTTTTTGTATCAAATACACTCCTCGTGACATTCTCACAATGCACTCTTTTAGTTAGGGGGATGCTTACATCAATTTCCTCCCACCACCATGTAGTAAAAAATGTTTGGGGTGGTTTGGTGGAACATGTAGCTACGGGAGCCTCCTCCTTTAAACTAGTGTATTTTGAGGGAGGTACGGACATGGCATTATTTAAGTCCAAAACAAATCTTCTCCCCAATACACTCCCAAACAACATTCCCTAATACACTCGGGAGTTTTTGAGGGGAGCTTTGAGGGAATTATAACTATAACCCCGTTTGGATAGTGCCCTAAATCGTCGTTTGGACGTTTTTAAAGGAAGTCACGCACACGGGCATTATGTAAGAGGAATACAACAGAGTAAAAAACTGATTCAGAACTTATTGGGCATATAAAGGCTTCTTAAAACTTTCTTATAATGCATCAAAACTCCTTTTCAACCACAAGAATCCAACTCAGAATTATGGACACAATATGTTTATGACACTTTGTAGGATCATTGGTACCAACATAAAGTCTAGTAGTGATCTGTATGGTAGTTTTTTTTGTGTAGAGATCATTCTTTAGAATTGATTATTTATTTTAATCTGATCATATGTATAACTTACTTATTATTTCCTTCCCATTTCTTTACTACATCAATTTTCTCTCTCGGCTCATAAGTGTTTTGTGCTACAATCATACCCATGTTAAAATGTTGTCGTCATATGTCGTCAAACTAAAGTAAAAGAAGGTTTTTTTGACAAACACCATATAAAACGCTTATTTGGGGTTTCTTTTGCTCTTTAACCTTTGGTGTGACAAGTAAAACTTGAATAGATAGTAAGAAACAAATGTGGAAGATCTTATCAAAGGACAAGAATGTAGAGTACAATCATTTGATCCTCCGTTTTAGTACAAAATTTTAAATACCTTAACAAAAAAACCTGCAGAGAGCGTGATCTCCCCTTGGTAAATAGTCTTGCTTGGTTTCCAACCCTTTGTTAAAGTGTTGGTGTTTCAATCGTCTTGTGTGTTGGAATGCATACATGATGTTCGAGAACCTTCTGGCCATGGTGTTAAACCTATTCTAGAGTTTGGGTGTCCACAGAGGGTTGTTTGAGAAACACAAAAAGCAGTTAAGTTTTGGTCCAGTGTAGAAACAAATCTACAAGCATATAGAGACACTGTTCCTAAAAATGCTAGAGTAGCATTGTCTGCTCCATTTCATATCACTACCTTTTTTTCTTGCTTAGTCACTTGTGTTTTGCTCTAAATGGTCCTAGTGGTCCAAGAGATTGTATGGCAGTTAAAGGTCTCAATGGTTTTATTAGTCTACGTAGCTAATATTAAATAGTAAAAAATGTATTCCACGATGGAATAACTCTTTTTGATTTCGCGGGATGTCTCCCACAAGGTTGCATATGATCTAGGAACCCTTGTGGATGTTTCCTTAGTAGCAGACTCAAACCTTGTAGGCTTTTTCATCTCCAATTATTTCTCCTTAAAGGCACTTGAAAACTTGTGCAACCTTGGACATAAATTTGGCGAGATGGAAGAGGTATTCGCACCTGTTTTGAAAAAACCAAAACTTTTTACATGTCTCGGGCTTAAACATGCTCAAACAGGGGATGTTTTAGCTTGTACGGTTAGAATTTCTCCAATAGCACTCTATCCAAAAGTCAAATAAACTTATGAATTCTTATTAAATGCTTTGAATGAACATTCCTCTTTTCCATGCTTAAGTTAAAATTTTACAAAGCTACCGCCTCATTCTGACACATAAATCACTACATGAAACCATACGTGTTCAAATGGCTTTGATTGTAAAGTTATAGAGTCTGTTTTGCCAGACTTAAAGACTTAAACATAGTAAAACGTTTTCTTCTTACATACGTAAAGATGTAATATTGCAATGGGAAAGTGGAAAAAAAGGTGTTACATGTAAGGTTACTCAAAACTGTATAAAACATAAAGTTACCCAAAATTAAGCTTTGCACACAAATTTTTGGAATCATTTTTTTGATCTTGATTGCTTGGAGAGAAGTTCAAAGAAGTAAAAAAGGTTTTGTTCATGTGTAGTTACATAAGAGATGTATTTGACTTCATGTTCTCATCTACAGTTATTGGTCATAAGAGTAGTGACATGTTTGCACATGTTTGAAAATATGAAACTTTGATTAAATGATATCTTAAAATCTCTCAGATGTTGCATTATTAAGTTGCTTCAGAATTGATTTTAAATGCATCATTTGTACACGACATGATTGCAGCCCCCTTTTTCCTTGTACTAGGGTTTGTGCTAAGTTCTTTGTATTATGTGATGGAGAACATGATTTTGAAGAAATATAAAATACCTTATTTCTAGTTGTACAATGAGATTTGCAACCATTGTTTTCAAAGGATCTTCCTGTGGACATCATGAGCCTGTTTAAAATAATGGGATGACAAGAACATCATTGCAAATGAGGTAAGCTTTTACATCTAGCCACAAAAGTGATTAATCTTCGAATGTAGTTTCCCCATTTAGATCCAAAATCTTCGTTTTGTATTGAAAAACTACTATGCTACATGTGGTGCCCCCTCATCCCTCTTCAACAACTACCTTGATTATGACAACGTTTCTAGATCTTGCTCCTTTTGTGTAAAATTTTAAGTTTAAAACACCACCATCTAACCCTCATATCTCTCCCTTGTTTGTTGTGCATTAGTGAAAAAAAGGCTTATGAAGTATTTCAATTAATTGGACTAAAAAGCAATGAAAATATGAAATAATGATGCCCTTTTGAGATATTCTATTCTGAGAAGCATTTTATGGATATGAGATGATGCAAGAAGTGGCATTTGGAGCTTCTTCCTTGTATCTCTCGTGGTTTCCATTAAAGCAAAAACAAGGAGTTAGGATGGAGAGTAGACCATGAATGCTTTTGTAAATGATCTCATAAGAAGAAACCAATCCAAGTTTTTGATGTTTACTGGGTAATCAATTAAAAAAATTCATGTAAAGCATACCATATGATGGAAATATATTGGAATAGTGATTAAATCTTCCATATATATATATATGTAAATTGGTTTTGGTGACCTATGATGACGCGTCATTGTTCAATCGCCCTCCAAACAGAAGTGAAAATGATCATTGCAATGCCATCCAAATGACACTTATATGATCATAAGAACATTTGTTGGAATGAAGAATGTTCTAGTTTCATTACCAATAGAAGAAAAATGAAAATGCACACATGAATAAGTAGATTTTGTACTAAAATTACTTTTCATGTTGTGGCAGTGGTTTTGATGGCACACATATACTTTTCATGTTTTGTATGGAAGCTTATGATGTCTTTGATATGGTTTTTGAGTTCTTTTGTCATTTTCTTTGAGCATTTTGTCAAGTTTGAGCTCGTGATGAGAACTTCTTGTAAGATAGAATCTAAAATCTTCATCAAGATTAAAAAATGACATTTAAGTCAATGGATTCATGTTTAATGACTCAGGATGTTTGCATCACCTATTATGTGGGGTGAATTATTACGTTGTAAACTGGAATTATGGGTAGAAAAACTGAAAATGAGGAAGATAAATATTACATTAAATGTGCTACCATGTTGTCCATAACTAAGCACATAATGTGCATGATGAAATGATGATTCCCTAATTTTCATAAATTCCCCATCCACCCTTGGTAGGTGATATCCTGCATTCCTTTCACCTTGTCCTTCTTGTTGGGTTGCTTTCCCTTCCCTCTATTTATCCTCCTCCTCTTCCTCACTTGTAGTCTCTTCTCGAACCCACTCTCGTCTCCACCATCTTCCCCATCCTCATCATTTCCTCATGCACCGAATCCGCTTGCACTGGCCACGCCTCCTCCGCTCTCTTTTCTCCCCCCACTGCCTTGGTCTCCTAAGCCAAGCACGTATTTGCTCAAGTTCTCTTATACCTTCTCCCCCTCACAATCCCTGCTCCCTTTGGTCGACTATGGTGCATCTCCTCCTTCTCTTGTCCCCGTGGGTCCCGCTACAAGTCCCCTATTGTTTTGTCCCACCCTCATGATCAGCTCCATCTTGTCTACCCCAGTGGCCATCTCCACATCAAATCACGGTGCTATGCCTCTTTCCTTTGATTGTGCCACTCTATATTCCAAACTCTGACTTGTCTGGTAACTCATCTCCATTTGCGCACTCTACACTGTTTAGGCCTCTAAGAGTTTTTTAAGTCCTATTTGATGCTGATCCAGGACTCCTAGTATAGCTCTACAAAGTCTCACATTTCCTCATGACCTCCTGTCATGCTCACTTGTCCTCTTGTTGTTTGTGCTCTCTCGCCCAAGTTTGGGACACAACAAATACCCACAGCTCACATGTAGACTCGTATACCTCTTGCCCTCTTGATTCCCACACCACCTCTGCCACTTGGACCTCTTGCGACTTTTGCAGAAGGGCATCTGTCTAGTGTTGGAGGATAGTGAAGTGGTTGCCCATCACCTCATTGTAGCAGAGGAACAATACTCGGATCTTATTGCAAGTATTCTCTTTCATCGCCCTACATGCCAAGACCACCTCCTCCCATTGGGTTTGCACCATCTCCATCTTCCCTTGTAGGTTGCAGCGAACCCTTTGTTTGATTGAGTTTTTGGGCCTCCTTTCTTCTACTACCCTTTGGCTCATGTCAAACCCCCTTTCATTCCTCTGGTCTTGGTCCATCCCTTACCATCCCCTCCCAATAGGCTCTTGCTCCACTTACTCAACCTATGCCTTTGTTTCTTTTTTTTCCGCTAACCATCTCTTCTTAAGTTTCCCTTTTACTCCCGACTGGCTGTCGTCCATCCCTAGTCCCATCCTTTATGACGTGGTCTTGACGTTACCTAGTCTTAGTTGTTGCCTTGCTGGCCTGAGTTTCCTCTCTCTCTCTCTCTCTCTCTCTCTCTCTCTTGTTTTTTCTCTTTCCCACATGTTGTGCCCTCCTCCCTATTTCATCCATGCCTTGTCTCTTCTATGTTACCTTTACCAGGGCCGCTTCCATGCTCGTCATTGAATGACATGCCCCCTTTCTACTCTCCTATTGTGGCCCTCACCTTTCACCTGCAGTTTTGAGTGAGGCTTCATGGCATGCCTCGTTTACCGTTTGTCGTCTTGCCCTTTGGCCCTTTCACCATTGTCTTGCATCTGCTGCAGGCTAGCTATGGTGGCAGTTGGGTTTTTTGTTTGATCACATGCCCCCTTGAACTTAACAATTGGGTCTCCCTTTGACGAGGTTTTGGGATGTTGGAGGACTGAGGGTTTTCCGTCCATGGTCTTATTGATGATGGTAGGATCATGGGGGTTTGATCAAATGGGCTGATCAGATCAATCTTTTGTTTTATGGATTTTCTGGTGTAAACATTGGGGCTGATGGTGTTGTTTTGTTTAGTAAGGATGTTGTTTTGTTGTCGGATACCATGATATTCTAGAAACCACCCATTTAGGCATTTAAGGAAACCCCCTCGAGTGGGGGATTTAGAAAAAATCTTGGCTCCCACTAGTGATGAGGCAAGACTCCACTATTTTTAGCAAGAGGGCCTTCCCCCCTCCTGCTTGGCACGTTGAAGATGATGATTGACAGCCGCAGGGGGTTGCGATCTGGGTCGTTGATCAACTTGATCACCCCTCTTATGGCACTCCCTCCTTTAAGGGCTGCCATTTGGTGGCTGGCTGTTGAGCCTTGCCCCCATTAGCCGCCTTCTGTTTGCACCCTTGACAAAAATCTCCAGCCCTAATTCTCCCGGTCAAGGGATTGGTCTAGAAAGCAGAGGGAAAGGTCGTGGCAGCGGACCCCCTTGCTGCTCCATGCTGTGTGATGTGAGTGGGTTTTCACTTGCGGGGCATCAGCCCATTTTGGTTGGCATCCAACCCCTATACAAGGCTCGGGGCCTCCCCTTTGTCCCCTGTTCTCTAAACTCTTGCCACATCGTAGTGCGGGACTTTGCCCATTGGAAAGCTCCCATTTAGGGCTATCCAACGGGCCAAATCTTCCCTGGAATGGTTCATCATGAAGGTAGAGCGAGCCCACCACATCTCGCTGTAAATGCTGGCGTGAGCACTCTGTCGGGTGGTTTTGTTTTTCGCTTTGATTGTGCGCCATGTGGTAAAGTTGGAGGAGCCCACTGTGGAGCCCTCTCCAAGGGCTACACGTCAATACCTAGTGCGCTTTGAACGATATCCTATGATTTATAGGAGGTGTCGGTGATGTGCATGAGTCGATGAGATGGAGCGTGCAACTGTTGTGGCTTGCCATGTGGCAAAACCCGGTTTGCTGGGATCGTAAAGGCCTTCTATTGTAGCAGACCATGTATGACGTGGGATCAAAACCTTCGCTGCTAGGGCCCATCCTCTTTGGAAGCCCGTTTGAGATCCCCCTGCAACTTTATGGCCCTTGGATCTACTATATGGTAAATAAACACAGAGATAGATAGATAGATAGATAGATAGATAGATAGATACAAGTATCCATAGATACATTGATACATAAATAGATGGATAGATTCATAGATTGATAGATTGCTAGATATAGAGACAAATAGATGTATATAAAATTAGATAGATACATAGATAGATGAATAGATATAGAGATAGATAGATAGATAGATAGAAAGGTATAAAGATAGAAAGATAGATCGATAGATAGATAGATAGATAGATAGATAGATAGATAGATAGATAGATAGATAGATAGATAGGTAGATAGATAGATAGATAGATAGATAGATAGATAGATAGATACATAGATAGATTGATAGATAGGTACAAAGATTGATACAAACATCAATCTCATTTATCGAAATGTGAGTTTCACATAAGAATGTATGTTATAAGCTCTCCCGAATATTGAAAAAAAAACATGAAAAAGGCCACCATAAGGTTAACATACAACGTATAGTGTGAAACATGGACCTAAACATTGAATATCCAACATGGCAAGCTCATCCTATAAATCTACCTCTCTCTTCACAAGCATGGTCATGCCATAGTTATTCACTTATCCCTCCTTAATATGACTGGCCACGTAAGACTTTCCTGTGCAAGAAAAGTGCGTGTGTTTGGTATAGGTTCGGCTGTCGTTATTACAACACCTGTCCTAGTTTGAGGGCCACTGCCATGCAGTACTTAAGGAAGGTGTGGAAAGGAACCGCCATCCTTGTGCTACTTCTCAGTTGAGCACATTTTTGCTTGGGAGATTTCCTATTACGTGTACAACACCTAACTTAGGCTTCTAAAAAAGGACCTTGTTGTCTAACCTATAGGAAATAAAATCTCCTTTTGATTAGTCTCCACTTTGCATTGCCATCGTTGATTTTTCCTACGCTTTCCCTCATCCCATCCTCCAATTCCACTCCAGGTGACTCCATGAACATGCACCATAGACCTGGTTGTTTTGGATGAATAATGACCACGTCAATCATGAGCTTTTGATCTATGGCTTGAATCTAGAACGTGATATGCAAGCGCCCCTTTGGGAGAAACCTCACATGTTGGTCTATAACCTTGCCCATCCTACTCCCTTGCATCAATACTGCAAAACTTCTCATCGCTACATCATGAAGCTTCTTAGTTCCCTCTTTCTTCAGAGATCTGTGTGCATGCTGTGGTGCGCATGGGTTTTTTAAGTCTCTTCTTTGCATACATGCACACCATCATGTGGTGCAGGTATGCTATCGGTAGCCCAAGGTAGAACTCACATACCAATCTTCAATGCTTTGGCGTCATTTAGAGTCATTCAATGATGGATTGGGGAGTATCGATAGCGATTCTGGAAGTGCTTCCCTTGGATCGTTGCTTGGTGCTTCAATTGTAGAAGTTCCGATACTTCTTTCATCTCCACTCCCATCATAGAGTGGAGTCCGCCAAGCTCCCTTTTACGTAACAAATTTCATGGGTACGAAAATTGGCAGTAAGAATCCCCTACTCACACTTTTCAATGCCAAAAGACTTCCCCTTCATAGCTTCCTCGAACCCTTGTAATGTGGGCTCTTATAGATTTGTAGAGGTCCCTGTCATCCACACTCTTCATCCTCCTCCACCGCCCTCTTTGCCCTCCTTTGATTATTGTGGATGGAAGAGGTATGTCACCACATGGTAGGAGTGGAGCTGGCTACATACTAATGATAAAAGGGGGTTCAAGGTCTCCCACACCCGCTGAACCTAGCCCACTCATTATAATCAAAGCCACACTTTCCACAGGACATGGGTCATTATGTAACACTCTCTTCTCCCCTAAAACTCATCAAGTCACTACAGATGATAAAGGCATGACCCCACTTTCCTGTTTTACCACCAAAATGGTTGGTGCACCACTTGAATGTGAGCATCAACTATGTGCGATGCTGAAACTTGCTTGTGGTATACCTCTTAAGAATTACTCTATTTAGATCACACTCCGATGATCATCATCTTGTCCATTTCTCTATGGATTCTTATAAAGACCCATGACACCTGCTGCATCTGAATTGGTAGGTATAGATGGCATTACAAAGCAGATACTCCATCACCACCAGCGTAAGTCCCCTTTGTAGTACTATGAACATTAATTCCACATTTTAGAGAGGACCTAGGAGGTATGTGTTGTCATAGTATGCCAAGACAAGACCCATGCCCTCCATTTCTATCTGTGTATTCTTTAGTGCATACCACATTGCCAACACATGGAGGAAGGGAATCATGGGTCTCCTTGTTGCACCTCCCTCATTGAATGGAGCTAGTACGGTTGAGTCCATCTTTGGTTTTACATGTTTGATCACTAGCCACAAAATAGTGTCAATGCTGGGATCATCCACTTGAATCCCCATGCTTGAAGTGCCTCGAATATGGCCGTTATCTCATCCAAGTTACTTGCATTCTTCATGATGATATTGTATAGGTCGCGTTTTCCCTATTGGTTCATTTTGCTCCATAATCATTTCCTCCTCTATGTCTCCACCTTGACAATGCTCCCAACTTCTATAGTAGCGATGCCAACACTCTCTCCATCTCACTTCTTTTTGTGATTTCCATCTAGATCCATAAATGGCATGGGATTGCCATCACCATTGCAAATGGTTGCACACAAACATGTGGCATTTCTAACGTCATAAACATATTCACTATCAAGAAACCCTAAGGTGTAGGATGCAGCGGCCCCCAACGTAAATATGGTAGTAACTTCACCAACAGCATTGTGAGTCATTTTCTCATGCCCTCGCCTATGAAAGGTGGTCTAGGGTGAGGCGCAATATCCCAACCATCAAATCTTTGTTGCTGTCCAATACAGCTCTCTGTACCCCACCCGCATTTTGGAACCCTGATGGAACCTGGCACGCCATGTATGCATGCATATGTCAGCCCATCCTATTTTCCTGTGTTGTCTGTAGCAATGCCATTACCTAAGGCTAAGGTTGTGCCAATCAGATAATAGGTAAAGCATACATTCATTGACACATAGATCCAGGGGAAGATAGAGGGATATATGGATAGATAACTAGTTTTAAGGATACATTGATCAAGGCATAAACACATAGGTGGAAATAGATAGATAGAAAGATAGATGGATAGATGGGTAGATAGATGGATAGATCGATAGATAGATAACTAGATAGATAGATAGATAGACAGACAGACAAATAGATAGATAGATAGATAGATAGATAGATAGATAGATAGATAGATAGATAGATAGATAGATAGATANTGAGGCGCAATATCCCAACCATCAAATCTTTGTTGCTGTCCAATACAGCTCTCTGTACCCCACCCGCATTTTGGAACCCTGATGGAACCTGGCACGCCATGTATGCATGCATATGTCAGCCCATCCTATTTTCCTGTGTTGTCTGTAGCAATGCCATTACCTAAGGCTAAGGTTGTGCCAATCAGATAATAGGTAAAGCATACATTCATTGACACATAGATCCAGGGGAAGATAGAGGGATATATGGATAGATAACTAGTTTTAAGGATACATTGATCAAGGCATAAACACATAGGTGGAAATAGATAGATAGAAAGATAGATGGATAGATGGGTAGATAGATAGATAGATCGATAGATAGATAAATAGATAGATAGATAGATAGATAGATAGATAGATAGATAGATAGACAGACAGACANNNNGATGGATAGATAGATAGATAGATAGATAGATAGATAGAAAGATAGATAGATAGATAGATAGATAGATAGATAGATAGATAGATAGATAGATAGATAGATAGATAGATAGATAGATAGATAGATGGATGGATAGATAGATAGATAGATAGATAGATAGATAGATAGATAGATAGATAGATAGATAGATAGATAGATAGATAGATTCATACTTAGACAGATACGAGCAATGGAAGCAATTGGACAATGTTTTTACGTTTGACGTGTGAGCTTTGTTTTTATGTGTTAATGTTACTCTCACTTGCGAGACTTACTGTTTGCTTCATTACTTAAAAATGTGCCACCTAGTAGTCTGTCTGACAACTTGTTAGTCAAGACTTGTGCAAGGATCTGATGTATGCTTCAAAATCTGTTATATGGATGTGATCTACTCAACTCAAATCAAGGACTACACTTCGTCAACTAGTTACTAAAAAATGTGCCATCCATGTATTTATGTATGTATCCATCTATATACATCACCGAGTGTTGGTGCTTACAAAAATGAAGTATTATTTCTGCTTCTCAAAGATACCCAACAGACCCCACTCTTGTGAGAAGTAATGAGCCCGATATTCAATTCTAAACCACCTCACTTCTTCCAGAAGTCGAAAACAACTTTGGTCATTGAAATGTAGGACTGCAAAAAACTCAAGACATCTGCATCATCAAATGGAAACGTCAAATCTCCAAAATTTCAACGAAGACAGATCACGTAACTTTTTCAAATCCAGAACATCACATTTATATAAAGGATGATAAAAGTATCAAAGTCCAAGACATTCAAAATGAAAATCAGGGTGTATGTTGAAGGTGATCAATCTTAGATTTCAATTCAATCAGTGACCATCGTGGCACATGCATATCAATGATTTAATGAAATAAAAATAGTAGGTGCTGAGGGTGTCTTATGAGGTAAGACATTTATAGATTAGGTAAACCATGCACACCATGGTTTCTTGTAATGAGGTAATATTTGTGAAGGGCAGAGGATGATTTTGTAACATCTTCAACAAGTTATAATATAATTTTCATTTTATAGATTCCCTGTCTATGTTCCAAATCCTTTCTAAGTTTTTCTTGTTAATGACAGAACATGTTTTATAAGTTTTATCATTTATTTGGTAGTTCTTGGAAAACAAATATCGATTATATAATGCAAGATTTTTAGTATGGTCTCATATCAAAGGTAATTTTGCTTTATGAAAGTGAAGTTGTGTTATGTGTATGGCATACAATAGGACCTCAACCCTGTCATGACCTATTCTCTACTTTGTTGCTCACGTCCAACGTTGCGACTTAGTCACAGCCACCTTTTCCTCGCTTGAAGGGAAATTCTCTAGAATACCCTGGAATCTTTGTGCATTGATGAATGCTTTCAGGTCACTTCCAGAAGTCGTCGAAACATATTCTTGACGGTTTTTGACAACTTAAGGCTATGGACGGAGCTTCAACAGACAACAACAAACCTTGCAAACCTATAATGTTTCCTCAAATCCCCCCCTCAAACCAATAGGGATCTTCTTGAACAAACAAAACAAAATGCATGTGTATGTCACACAAACTGTAAGATCACCAAACTGCTTGAACGAGCCTGATTCTCTTGTGTTTACATATTGTATATACATCACGGAGTGTTGGTGCTTTCAAGAACGAAGTTTTCTTTCTACTTCTCAAAGATACCCAACTGACCCCACTCTTGTGAAAAGTAATGAGCCCGATATTCAATTCTAAACCACCTCACTTCTTACGAGCATAACACTTGGTATCAAAGAGCATCGGCCTTGGTGGGGCACCAGATTTGCCTTTAACATCAACGTCTTGCACATGTATATAAGCACATCTCCATCAAAAAAGTTGGCCTACGGAGAAAGCGCACCGTGCGATAGCAAGGGTAACCAAAAAAAACAAGGCGATGGCCAAAGGCACCTTACAAAGGACCTTCAATTGTAGCAAGGGGGATGATTGGATGACGGATAGCACCTCAATTTGTGAAACCAATCCAGAGCTCGGCACGCCAGATATGTCAATCCCACCTACATTAGCAACGAATACAACTCCATCATTGACATGTGATAGGATCGCAGAGCTGATAAGCCAACTTACCCAAAGGGAAGCATTTTTACGTATGCTTGTTGAACAAGTACAAAAGCACACCAGTGTAAGAAGCAAGACTCTTCAAAAGCGCGAGAAGTGGTACTCGCAAAATGACTTCACATTAGCGGGGTCTCAATTCATCATTGATATCTCAAGCCATTTGATCCAGCAAACTCCAAGGGACTGACGGTCAAGATCTTTGTGACGAGTTTGGAGGTATACTTCACCATTGCTGGGGTTCACTCTCATAAACAAAAGATGAACCTCGTACCTCGCTTTGACGGGGCATGGCTTCAAGTTGGTGGGCCAATCTCATGGCCATACAACGGTAGCAGGCACCGAAAAGCGCTGATCCGATGGCGGGCAAATCATCGGCATCAGGTGTACAATCTCTTAAGCGGGGTCACTTGATAAATAATTTATCCATAACTCCCCCATCCAAATGGCGCGCATTCACCCAGGCTCTCATCACTTCTTTTGCTAAGCTTACCTAGAAAACATAGGTTTGCTATTGGCTGCAACGACTGAAGTAGCTTTATGTTGTGGAAAAATACACGCAAATTTTCCACATGATTATCACCAACAACAACCTTGCACAGGATAAACTCTGTCTTGACGACAACAATGGCCTCAAACATGATATTTGCAGAGCATTTGTAGTCCACAACGTCACCAACAAGTTGGCCCAAATCAGCCAAAACGCTAAACGCATCAACTTGGCTGATTTCAAGTTCAACAAATACTACAGCTAGCGCTTGAAACGTCAACCGTAGTAGTGCAGTAGGCATCGTTAGCACTATTCAACAAACTCCACTCTAATGGAAGTCGATATCTTTGAGTAAAAAGGAGATCAACGGACCTCCTATAGTTGCGCATAGATTTGGCACATTTTGATAAACTACCAAAGGCAAAACAAGAATTGAAGAAGCATCAGAAAATGTAAAAACGAGGAGATGATAGGGGAAACGGTCAAGGGCAACTGTAGACGGCAAGAATCCTGCCTTAGCTAAGAAACCCACGCCCACTTATCGCACACCGAAACAGCTACGATTGCCTTATATAGGGGTTCTTGAGAGCAAAACGTTTGACAAGGGATACGAGGTTGATTAGCTTATGATGCTACTGAGACTACAACCAAGGGGTTGCAAAAGTAAAAAAATTGTGCCCACATTACTTGATAGATGTGCACTTGATAGTTTTGTATTTGATCAATTTGTGAAAAATCTTAGTTTGAAGCACAACCCTGGTAGCTTTGATGGAAAAACCGTCGATGGACGACTGCGCATCCACTCACTAAAGTAGTCATTCAGACTACAGATCGAGGATCTTTAGGACATTTCTCTGTGGAGATCGTGCCTAATGAGCGACTAGAAGGTGTTTCTTGGGCGGGATTTCATATAGTTGCAGAATGTGCAAGTCAAAACAAGCAATGAAATAGTATACATCAAACGCGAGGGGCAACAGATTTTCATGACGCTCGTGCCAAAGCCAAAATGTAGCTGATGTGGAAAAAACGACATAACCGCGACAACATTTTCCGCACGTGAGTAACGTAGACCACCTACGCCGATTTCACTCAATGTGGAAAAGTGATATGAGAGGAGAGGGGCCTTGACGTGGTTGGTTGATGTCAATCTGGATCGCACATGCAACAAATTAGTCAATGCAGTTGACACATCAGCGTCATCAGCCTCATTTGCCTCAGAAGCCTCATCGGCATCAAAGTTTGGAAACATACCAGAGGAGTTCACTTTGATTTTGAAAGAATTTGAAGGGGTGTTCCCCTTCTAAATACTAAGAGAATTCCCTCCCAAGCGCGGCATTAACGACCAAATTGAGCTGAATCTAGGGAGCAGACCAATTATGAAGGGAACTTACTAGATGAGTGATCACAAGCTCATGGAGCCCTAGTGACATCAAGGCAACATGCTGACTCAAGGGTTCATACAACCGTTTCTTTCCTTGTACACTTTTCTAGTATTTTTTGTGAAAGAGACTTAAAAAATGCGGATGTAGGTGCATTAACGGCGTTGAACGACATCATGATGAAGAAGTGCTACCTTGTACCTCATGCGAACCAGCATTTTCACCAACTACGGGGAGTAAAACTTTGAGTAAAATTGATCTATGGAGTGACTACCACCAAATTTGCATGGGCGGAAAGGATGCTGTAGCAATTACTTTTCAAATGCATTATGGGCTCTTTGCGTTTATGGTTATGCCATTTGGACTAAAAAACATCATTAGAATGTTCATGGCAGAGATGAGCTATATCTTTTGTCCATACCTCGATGGCTTTTGTTGTGGTATACTTTGATGACATCCTCCTATATAGTAAAACCTCTAAGAAACATCAATGACACCTTTGATACGTGCTTTAGGTCCTCCTACGGGAGAGGTTCTATAAGAATCTCTTAAAATATGACTTTGGTCAGCGCTCGATCAGGTTTCTTGGTCACATCATTGGTAGTGGTCAGATATCCATGGACCTAAGNCAAGAATCCTGCCTTAGCTAAGAAACCCACGCCCACTTATCGCACACCGAAACAGCTACGATTGCCTTATATAGGGGTTCTTGAGAGCAAAACGTTTGACAAGGGATACGAGGTTGATTAGCTTATGATGCTACTGAGACTACAACCAAGGGGTTGCAAAAGTAAAAAAATTGTGCCCACATTACTTGATAGATGTGCACTTGATAGTTTTGTATTTGATTAATTTGTAAAAAATCTTAGTTTGAAGCACAACCCTGGTAGCTTTGATGGAAAAACCGTCGATGGACGACTGCGCATGCACTCACTAAAGTAGTCATTCAGACTACAGATCGAGGATCTTTAGGACATTTCTCTGTGGAGATCGTGCCTAATGAGCGACTAGAAGGTGTTTCTTGGGCGGGATTTCATATAGTTGCAGAATGTGCAAGTCAAAACAAGCAATGAAATAGTATACATCAAACGCGAGGGGCAACAGACGCTCGTGCCAAAGCCAAAATGTAGCTGATGTGGAAAAAACGACATAACCGCGACAACATTTTCCGCACGTGAGTAACGTAGACCACCTACGCCGATTTCACTCAATGTGGAAAAGTGATATGAGAGGAGAGGGGCCTTGACGTGGTTGGTTGATGTCAATCTGGATCGCACATGCAACAAATTAGTCAATGTAGTTGACACATCAGCGTCATCAGCCTCATTTGCCTCAGAAGCCTCATCGGCATCAAAGTTTGGAAACATACCAGAGGAGTTCACTTTGATTTTGAAAGAATTTGAAGGGGTGTTCCCCTTCTAAATACTAAGAGAATTCCCTCCCAAGCGCGGCATTAACGACCAAATTGAGCTGAATCTTGGGAGCAGACCAATTATGAAGGGAACTTACTAGATGAGTGATCACAAGCTCATGGAGCCCTAGTGACATCAAGGCAACATGCTGACTCAAGGGTTCATACAACCGTTTCTTTCCTTGTACACTGTTCTAGTATTGTTTGTGAAAGAGACTTAAAAAATGCGGATGTAGGTGCATTAACGGCGTTGAACGACATCATGATGAAGAAGTGCTACCTTGTACCTCATGCGAACCAGCATTTTCACCAACTACGGGGAGTAAAACTTTGAGTAAAATTGATATATGGAGTGACTACCACCAAATTTGCATGGGCGGCAAGGATGCTGTAGCAATTACTTTTCAAATGCATTATGGGCTCTTTGCGTTTTGTGGTTATGCCATTTGGACTAAAAAACATCATTAGAATGTTCATGGCAGAGATGAGCTATATCTTTTGTCCATACCTCGATGGCTTTTGTTGTGGTATACTTTGATGACATCCTCCTATATAGTCAAACCTCTAAGAAACATCAATGACACCTTTGATACGTGCTTTAGGTCCTCCTACGGGAGAGGTTCTATAAGAATCTCTTAAAATATGACTTTGGTCAGCGCTCGATCAGGTTTCTTGGTCACATCATTGGTAGTGGTCAGATATCCATGGACCTAAGGAAGATATCCGCCTGAGGACTAGCCAAATCCAACAAAAGTACGCCATGTAAAAGTTTTTCTTGGATTTTGCAAGCATTTTCAGAGGTTCAAGAAGGATTATGCCTGAGTGTCTTCGCCGCTTTCTGACCTCATCCACAAAAATTGCAGGTTGAATTGGGGAGACAATGAGGAAGAAAACGTTACGTCTTTAAGTGTTGCTTTGACCTCAGCGCCAACCCTTCAATTTGCAGATCTAAAGACCAACTACATCATGGCCATGGATCCCTTTGATGGTGGAATGGGAGCCGTCCTTATAGAGGAAAATGGTGGAGGAGAAAAACGAATCGTATACATGTCATGGAAGCTTCATGAAGAAGATNTACGTGCTTTAGGTCCTCCTACGGGAGAGGTTCTATAAGAATCTCTTAAAATATGACTTTGGTCAGCGCTCGATCAGGTTTCTTGGTCACATCATTGGTAGTGGTCAGATATCCATGGACCTAAGGAAGATATCCGCCTGAGGACTAGCCAAATCCAACAAAAGTACGCCATGTAAAAGTTTTTCTTGGATTTTGCAAGCATTTTCAGAGGTTCAAGAAGCGTGTCGTCGTCGCTTTCTGACCTCATCCACAAAAATTGCAAGTTGAATTGGGGAGACAATGAGGAAGAAAACGTTACGTCTTTAAGTGTTGCTTAGACCTCAGCGCCAACCCTTCAATTTGCAGATCTAAAGACCAACTACATCATGGCCATGGATCCCTTTGATGGTGGAATGGGAGCCGTCCTTATAGAGGAAAATGGTGGAGGAGAAAAACGAATCGTATACATGTCATGGAAGCTTCATGAAGAAGATCTCAACTATTCTCTCCATGAAACGTATTTGCTCATGATTATCCACGCCTCCAAAAACTGATGCTATTGTTTGGAGTGCCACAAATGTGTGGTTTGAACGGATCACCATGCCCTCAAGTACTTGAAAACGGAGCCAAACCTTAGCTGAAAACAGTTTTTCAATGGAATTCCTTGCGTCCAACTTAAACTTGGAGATCAAGTGTGAGCCGGGAAGAACAAATCCACCAAATGTGCTGAGTCGTTTGGTTGATCTGGAGGAGATCAACACACTACTAATTTAAGCAGACTCGTTCATGGCAAAGTTATTCTCAGGTGGGTACAAAGAACACGAAGCCTAGGAAATGACAAAGTTCCACTTTACAAGCTCTTATTGGCGTAGAAAGCACTAAAATCAAGTCTTTGTGTGTAAAGTTGAGGAGCTACAACACATGCTTCTCCAGGAATGCCACAAAACCGGTCAAGGAGGCCACTTTGGAGCTCAAAAGCCATGGAAGAAACTTGTACAACCCTGTTGGTGGAATAAAATGGGGGTTGATGTCGCAAACATATGCAAAATCTTTGACGTTTTGCAACAGCACAAGAGTTGACACACCAAACCCCTCAAACTACCATGGCCAGTACTTGTACCAGAGAAACCATGGACGGACATGTTCGTGAATTTTATGACGGGTTTGCTTATCACATCAAAGGCGTTTGACGCTCTACTTGGCATTGTTGATAGGTTCTTGAAGATGGCGCATTTGTTTCCGACCATTACGGATGTAACTGCCAAAAGAGCAGCGCGACTCTTTCTTGACCAAAAAGTCTTATTGCATGGGGTTCTATAATCAATCAAAAGCAATCAAGATACGCGATTCACCAATTAGATCTTGCAAGATATAATACAGCGTTATGGGAGTTGACCTCAACTTTGAATGGAGTTCCATCTGCAAATTGATGACAAAATTGGGCAAACCAACCAAATGCTCAAACAAGTTCTCTCAACCTTGGGTAAATCTCATGGCACTGACTGGGCAATCAAGTTGCTAATAGCCATGTCCACATACAATTTTGCAACATTTGTTGTTATAAGAAAGCACTATTTGAGGTGGTTCACGGAGCTAAACCAACCACCTTGATTGGCCTAGAGACCAAGAGCAACATGGCCACCGTCGACATATATCAATGGGAATTGTTTGCAATGTGGAAGGAAACTCGTCAAACTCTTGCAAAGATGCAAGTAACTATGAAGTAGCAAGCCGATAAGAATCAACAAATTAAGGAGTTTCAGACAAGTGTTAAATGATTAATCAACTTTGCAACCGTCAAACTGTGCAAATTGAGAATTCTAAAGCTCAAATCCATGTGGTTATGGCCTTTTGACGTCTTGAAGATGCGCACTCTAGTTTTCAAAAAATCTGACTACCTGTCGATATGGAGATTCACCCGGTTTTGAAGATTAGCAGACTTTGGCACTACATCGATCAAGTCGTAGATTTTTTGGATGCGAGGTACCTGCTGTGCCACCTGTGATCGTAGACGGTGACCATGAGTGCAAATTTGAGGAAAACCTTGATCACTAATGACGTGGAGGCGAAGGAAACTTTTCACTAAAGTGGAAGAACCATGATGTGACACAAAGCAGTTTTGTTGTATATAATCATCTTTTGAATTTCAATCCTCTCATTAGCGCCTAACGAGCCAGACTACGGCTATGTGGTGGTAACGCGCGGGGACATTGCGGCTAGGAGGGGAAGTGTTATGCTAATGGCATAGAATAGGACGTGAACCCATACACGACCTATTTTTTTTATTTGTCACTCATGTTGAATGTCGCAACTTAGTTGCAGCCACTTCTTCCTCGCTCGGAGGAAATTCTTCGGAATACCACAGAATCTCGAGCATTTACGACTACTCTTAGGTCACTTGAAGATCTTGCTGGAACAATTCTGAACATTCATCGATGAATCAAGGCTACGGAGGGAGTTTCCATGGACGACTTCAATAAACATCGTGTACCAAGTATTTTTCCTCTAAGGACCCTCCTCGAATCGACGGGTTGCTTCTCAAACGAACAATTGAGAATGGGGATTTGCATCACTCGAATTGCAAGATCACTAAACGACTGCACTGAGCCTCACTATCTAGCACTTGGTTATTTGATAAAGATCAAGGAGTTTCGGCGCTTACAACAACAAAGTATAGTTTTTTATTTTGAAAAACACCCAAATGTCCCCACTCTCGTGAAAAGTAATAAGCCCTGTTTTAAACTATGAACCACCTCACTTCCGGCCGGCGTAACAAGATGTACCTTTTGGAATTCATATTTGTTTTACATCTTTTACAAATGGAATCATGAAGATATAGTTAACCATTGAGTCATGATTCTTGGTATTGAGTGTGAGAGTTATAGCACAATGGATTTTAAAGGTCTTTGTTATACTGTTTGTTGGAAGAATATCAAAAGAAAGAATTTCTAGATGCATTCAATGTCTGCAATGTGATGTTTTTGACATAATTCAATCTGTTGTTGTGAATAGAACTTGTACTTCTTCATTTTTATTTATCAAAATCTTGAGAAATATATGATATCTTATTCATTGTCGGATATTGGGAATGATATGACATGTTGGTGATTATGAAGTGATTTCATGCCAAATAAAAATGTTCATTACGAAAAACAGTTTTAATGTTTTTTAAAAAAAGATTATGTAAAATTTTGAAGTTAGATCAAGTACGATTAGTTTGATGATGCAAGGTTTTTGCATTATACATAATAGTAATATCAATGAAAATGATTCATTTTGTTTTATGAATTTTGTAGATGAAAATCAGATTGATTTTTTTGATATTATGGATCATCAAGGAGTGACTTTGTTTTGTTTTTGAGGTATAGAAGGATAGTTTTTCTTATTTTCAAGTAACCTATGGAAAGAAGGTGGTTCTAGGAAGATGATGATGATAAAAAAGATTTTTGGAATTACGTGTCGGAGATATCTTATCATTCAGTACCCTTACTTATATGGAGTTGCATTTTGTGATGTTTTGAGGTGTGAAAATTTGGGAATTGTTTTGTTTATTACCTCATATTATGTGTTTTAGTCTTCAAAGGGAGAGTGAATTTTCACACAAAACCCACAAATATGCTGTTTTCATTCACTATGTAACCCATTAATTTTTAAATTATTAAAAACATTCTGTAACGTCTTTTGTTCAAGTGGTTTTTGTTGTAGATGTTGCACATAAGATCTTAGTGGTGTGCATGTCATTCAAGATTACACATTTGCAGTTGTATTGAAGATAAATTAGTCTGAATAAATAGATTTTTCTTATTCATAGGATCTATCATCTGAATACCTCCGTCAACTTGTTTGTTTTCTGTCATTTGCGTATCTATGGAGAAAGGCTTGAGCTTGATGGGAAAGACAAAATGGTTCATGATCCTCCTCCTCAGTACGTTCTAGTTGTGTTTGAAATCAAAAGATTGAGATATGCTTCCATGTAATTGAAATGTTTATGCCTTGGTTGTTGGTGACGTACATCTACAGAAGGTGAGACTTCTTAACAGACTAATTTGGAATGATGAAACAAATGTGCATGTTGAGTATCAGATGTACACAAGTCCCTAATATTTGTGAGAGGGCATTTCTGTCATTACACAAACAACCCTTTGTTCGTTGATCTTGATCTTTTCTCGTACGGTTGAGGGTCATTCGCCAAATGGCCTTCCCTTGTGGTAATCCTTCTTGCACATTCTGAAATCTGTGAACACTTCACAAGTCATGGACAGTAGTGGTCACGACCTCTCGGTCAACTTCTCGATGTGGTGAGAAATGGTGAGATTGATATTGATGCATCTTGCATATTCATTGTCGATTTTTAGCCTCCTTATTCCTCGGAGGAGATTTTTGATCTGACCATTCACAACACGATTTTACACCCGTCGCTCTATGATTGACCTTATGACCCCAACTATACCTTATTTCCAATTCGACACTTGAATACATGTGCTCGTCCATCCCGACACTTGTCATCGATGTACACTTGTCACTTATTAGGAATGTGTCAAGTGTCCCAAATTCTTTAAGGGAAAATTTTACTTTTGATATTACCTGCGTCCGTGTTCTTCTTTGTAACTCATACCTGTTCAACATCCAGGCCCGTTCGGCAGAGCTGTGTAGCTTTCCAATGCCCATGAAGCCGAGGCCAAACAGAACTCCATTCTAATTCATGCCCAGTTTCTTCCCATGTATTGTCCGACAGCGAAGACATAAATGGTGCGGGCTAGTACGAATTTTCCAAAAACGGTGCGAACAAATCTTTCGCAGCGTAAATGGTGCAAGTTTATCCTCGCGACAACGCGGATGGGAACGAATCCGACTAAGTATAAGCTCGCACCATCTATGTTTCGTAGAGATAAAAATTACAGAACGATGATAACAAAAAGCAATAGAGAACGGATCGCGACAACTGGCACAACAAGATTGAGTTCGTTACATATCCTAAGATTTATAGGAAGCCCGCATTCCAGGAAAGAACCGAAACATCATTCCCTCACCGACAATCGCAATTAAGCAAGAAAGGAGGGAAACCACTAAGCATACCCCCTTGCGCACATAAAGGTCACGCATATGCCACTCAATAAACATCAACTACCTCATCACATAACATACTTAGGATATTCCATGTCTACCATCGAACAAACCAAACATTTAACAGAAAAAAAATAAAATTTCACTAAAACCTTTCAATATCATGAAATCCGAGAAAAATGAAGAAATAATGTTCAATAATGTTTTAACCAAGTCAAAAGTGAGACATCTATGAAAACAAATCTCATAGTTTTCAAACTTTTCTTCTCAAAACCATGCATGTATATTCTATGTCTTCAAATTTCCAAGGCATGATAACAATATAATTCTAATCTAAACACCTTAAACAACCATCCATTCACATGGATAGCTTTTCACATCTTTATCTATATCCATATTCATATGCATTCATTTTCTCACTTTTGACAAAATACAAATCTAGATTTAAATCAATATCATTTTTACGCTTATATACCTATATGTATGTCTATATCTATATATGTCCATACCTATATTTACATCCATATCTAAATCTATTTTTATACCTATATTTATATCTATATCTCTATATCTCTGTATATCTATATCTATATCTATATCTATATCTATATCTATATCNACTTAGGATATTCCATGTCTACCATCGAACAAACCAAACATTTAACAGAAAAAAAATAAAATTTCACTAAAACCTTTCAATATCATGAAATCCGAGAAAAATGAAGAAATAATGTTCAATAATGTTTTAACCAAGTCAAAAGTGAGACATCTATGAAAACAAATCTCATAGTTTTCAAACTTTTCTTCTCAAAACCATGCATGTATATTCTATGTCTTCCAATTTCCAAGGCATGATAACAATATAATTCTAATCTAAACACCTTAAACGCCCATCCATTCACATGGATAGCTTTTAACATATTTATCTATATCCATATTCATATGCATTCATTTTCTCACTTTTGACAAAATACAAATCTAGATTTAAATCAATATCATTTTTTACGCTTATATACCTATATGTATGTCTATATCTATATATGTCCATAATTATATTTACATCCATATCTAAATCTATTTTTATACCTATATTTATATCTATATCTCTATATCTCTGTATATCTATATCTATATCTATATCTATATCTATATCTATATCTATATCTATATCTATATCT